>CAUYQG010058289.1:120-15651 GCA_963574415.1 Tarsius wallacei
TGACCAAATATCCCCCAGGAACCCCAGCAGAGGAGCCCCTAAAACTCCCACCACCAAAGTGTCCCTCTTCACCCATCTCCCTCCTCTCTTCCCCTCATCAGAAGTCCCCTTCCTTCAGTTTCAGGATTAGAAACGCAATCCGACTAAACTAGCCCATAACCAAGTGACAGTGAAAAATATCCCAGTCGAGGCTGGTGCAGGAAGATCCCTGGAGGCCAGGAGCTCGAGACCAGGCTGGGCAACATAGTGAGACACCAGCCCCACTAAAAATTAAAACAGCAACGAATCAGCCGTGGAGGGTGGTACACACCTGTAATACCAACTACTTAGGAGGCTTGAGACCAGGTGTTTGAGACCATCCTGGGCAATGGAGTGAGAACCCCTCTAAAAAAAAGAAAAAAGAAGCAGCTCTGGGTTTTGTGCTGGCGAAAAGCCCCGTGACTTGGAAGTTAGTTGCCTCCCTGGTTTAAGTCCACTCCTGGGTCTAACGGCAGCAATAACACCTGCCCTGCAGGAGAGGGTAGTAGGGAGCGATGGCAAGAAAGACACGGTGCAATGGTAAGAGCGGACACCCATCGGCTGCGGCCAGGAGCCAGGCTGTCGCTGGAGACTGCACTGCCTAATTAATCCCCACAGCTACATGCGAGCTGAGTCCCATCATGACTCCCATTTCACAGATGACAGGACTAAGATGCAGCAAGATTGAGCAGTGGGCCAGCTCCTGCAGCAAAGGGTGGCAGGGCCAGCGTCCACCCAGGCCGCCTGACCCTAGGGCCTCCGCATGAGAGCGGCCTAGCACCAGGGAGGCGTGACAAAAGACACACTCCTCGCGCCCTGCTGAGGCTACAAGAGGTCTGTCGAAGACACCAGCCAGCGTTCTTGTCCCAGGTGAACTCATTTCCAACCTTGAAAGTCATAAATCTCGCAGGCAACATTGTATCTGAACGTTGGAAAGTGTGGAATGACCCACTTCAAGCAAAGAGGCTTTAAATAAGGTCTGTTTTAAATAGCATGCCCTAGAGTACGCACCACAAAAACGGCCAACCATTTATCAAGTGGGCTACAAGTGCGTGTGTGTGTGTGTGTGTGTGTGTGTGTGTGTGTGTGAGAGAGAGAGAGAGAGAGAGAGAGAGCGTGTGAGGGGTAGAAGGGGAGGAAGGGAGGGAAAGAGGGAGAGAGAGAGAGAGAGAGGAGAGAGAGATCGGGCAGGCACCTCACCCTCATCCACAGATGTGTCCTTCTGACATTTGGTAAATAAACTACTGCTATTACCTTTGTTTTTGATGCCAAATAATTTGGTCGAACTTGAAACCTGACTCCTGAGCTTCAAAGCAAGCGGGTGGGTTACATTTTCAGGGGAAAATACTCAGGCACCTGAGACCCTTATAAGGTTGCTGCTGTTTGGTTACTTGATTTTTGTCAAGCGATAGGAATCCCATAAAGAAAAGAAAAGCGAGATAGGAAAGGAAGGGAAGAGAAGAAGGTGAGGGGGCCACGGGGAGGGCTTGGCAGAGGCGGGGGGAGAAGGAAAAGCCCAAATGGAGGCAGGACGCAGCCACAGACAGCGAGTCCATGAGGGGCTTCCCAGAAGACGTCGTCAAGTGCTTGAAGATAAAAAGCAATGGGGCCAGGCTTGCTGGCTCAGCCTGCCATCCCAGCACTTTGGGAGACGGAGGCGAGTGGATGGCTGAGCCTGCAGGTTCGAGACCTGCCCGGGCAACTTGGGAGACCTCGTCTCTGCAATCAATCAAAAAATAAGCCAGGAGTGGTGGCGCATGCTTGTAGTCCCAGCTCCTTGGAAGGCTGGGGTGGAAGGATCGCCGGAGTCTAGCAGGTCAACACGGGGATGGCCGTGAGCGTGCCGCAGCCCTCCAGCCTGGGCGATGGAGTGGGTTCTGATTCAAAAGAAAAACCAAAAAAGCAGCGCAACGCCTTGCTGAGGCAGGAGCATGCCTTCCCCACACTCACCACTGTGGACGCCCAGGAGCGCGCTCTGTGCTGGGGCAGAAGAACAGCCAGGCCACCTGCCCATCAGGTGGTGGCAGGGGCTCCTCCTGGGAGCAGAGCATGTGACTTCTGAGAGAGCCAGGGACTGCAGGTGTGGGTGCGGAACAGGATACCCGGAGTGACACGTGGGTGTGATGTGTGGGTGTGGCACATGGGTGTCACACAGAGGCGTGCCATAAGGGTGCGGCACCTGGGTGTGGCGTGTGGGCATGGTGGCTGTGGCATGTGGGCATCAGGGGTGTAGCACGAGGGCATCACACTGGCCGGAAATCACCTGACCTGGGCCTTGTGTAAGGCCTGCGGTCAAAGCCGCCGTGTGGTTTAGGGTCCACGATTTAAACCCTCTTAATGCAACAGGAATGATGACACAACACGACCAGGCCACGCTGCGCATTTGCAAGTATTTGGCCAGGCCCTTTGAAGGAAATGCCCATGCCCCGACCCCTCCACTCCAGGCGCACCTTCGTCTGTGTCCTGTGTGCGCAGGATGAGTTGAGGCTCCGAGCGCCGACCTCAGATACGTGCGTCGGCTCCATGCTGCTCTCTTGCTTTTCCCTTCACTCTTTCTTTCGTGCTTTCCTTTTTCTGAAAAGCGTCTTTTTCTTCTTTTTTGCTTCGCGTTTGGGGAAAATGGCTGCAGATGGAGAATGCCTTGCTGGCTGGTCTCTCCTGGGGCCACTCCTCGTGTTCTAGGAAGAGGTGTCTGCGATTGTGGACTAGGAAGCTTGCTGGCTGGGCATGGATTCCGAAAGAGCAAAGCTACAGTTCTGGCAAATGACACGGCTTACGTCCTCAATTCCACTTCCTGGACACAAGTTAGACACTAAAAAGTAAAAATGCACAGCCTGGACAACTTAGCGAGACTTTGTCTCTACAAAAAATAAAAACTTTAGCCAGGCGCGTTGGCACACATCCGTAGTCCCAGCTACTGGGGGGGCTGGAGTAGGAGCATCGCCTGAGCCCGGGAGGTCAGGGCTGCAGCAAGCTGTGATCATGCCACTGCACCCCAGCTTGGGGGACAGAGAGCGACCCCGACTCAAAAAAATGCTGGTAACAGTGGTAGTCCATGGCAGGGAGGAGGGAAAGCAACCACCAACACGGGCAATTCTGTTTTCGCTCACACAGCTGGCTAATTGGGGTGAGTTCAGCTGCCGGAAGGGCTGTGGGAGGCACGTTTATTTTTAGCTTGTCACTGTAAGAGTCCTCAGTGTCCTTTCAGCTGGAGTCGAAGAAGAGTAAACATTTCCAAAAGTCACCCAGCACCGAGTCCACATGCGCCTCTGTTCCGATGTGGGCCTGGGGTGTGGCCTTGGCCTGGGCTTCCTTCCTCCCTGACACCACAGCTGGCCAGAAAGTGGCGCCTTCCCCGCCGTCAATGGGCCGAGGTTGAGCGCCTCATCATTTTAGAACATACACCTCGGCCTCATCTCTATTAATGTCAACTATTCCCCAGCTCTGTTCTTTTCTCCATGAATAATGCACAAGCGAGTAAAGTGAGCGGAACGGCCTTTTATTTCTCCATCAATAAACACACAGGCGCCAGGCCAGCCTCCACCGCGCTCCCTTCCGACGGGAAGCCGCCGCCGCCTCTGGCAGTGGTCAGTGGTGCCCCCAGCCCGAGCCTCGCCTTGCCCAGTACAGCCCCCGGAAGCCCGAGCTCCTCCGGGTCCTCCACCCCTGTCCCTCCCAGGACCCGCCTTCCATGCCTTGCACACGTTCAAGAGATGCTGCCATCATTTTTCTTTGAAAAAAGGAAGTCCAACCTTACAGATAAGGAAATAGAAGCAGGAGCCTTGCCCGAGGTCACGCGGGGAGTGAAGGGGAAAGCGGTGGCCTGGAAGACTGCCTTACGGCCTCAGCCATTCTGTCATATCCCGTCACCAAGAGACTTGACCAGAGACCTCTAAGTGGAAGCTGCCCGATCCAGTTAGCTGGGCACGGGATGCAGGCTGTGATGAAAAGCCAAAAACCTCAGCACCTCCGCGGCCGTGCGAGCCTTCCTTCCGTTTTCACTAGGAATGGCCAGTGTGGGGTTTGCTGCCCACTCGGAATTGCTTCAGGCACAAGGCAGTGAGCTGCTATCGAGTGGATGGGCTGGGCTGCCCTCACCGGTGTCTGGGGAGACTCCCCAAGCGTCCAGTAAACACAAGATGCCGCGGGCGACTCGCTGCTCGTGTCCCAAACCAGAAGGAGACCAGCTGGAGCACCACGGCCTACTGAACTGAGAACTAGCCTGGCCTGGCCTTTCCTCTCATCCCTTCTTCTCCTCCTGCTGTCTCTTGGCCTCACCCCCGACTGCAAACGTGGTCACTGGCCTTTGTCCTACTCGTCCTCAAACCCCCAACTCTTCAGGGCCAAGTGTTCATCTGATTAGGAAAAAAAGGCCGGGCACGGTGGCTCATGCCTGTAGCCCCAGCACTTCAGGAGGCTGAGGCAGGAGGATGGCTTGAGGCTGGGAGTTCGAGACCAGCCCAGGCAACATAATGTGACCCCAGAGCTCTTCCTTTGGCCAAGGCAATCTTCTTCTTGCTGAACAACAAATGCACATTTCCCCTCAGCCTCTAGGGTCCACGCTCCCATCCTAACGCCCTAATCTGGGCATGCCAGCCGGGTTTCCCCTACCGTTCCAACTGGTGGACAGGGAGCCCGGGTGATGGAGACACACCTGGGCTCAGGGCTATGGCTGCTGTCACAGACATGTATGCTGATGTGGCACGACATGTCTGCCAAGGGCATGTCATCCCCGACCCCACGGGAAGTGTCTCAACATAAGAGTCTCCAGACAGGTAGGAAGAAGGTGCCACCATAGCAGCTCCCGAGGACGCTGTTCAGTCAGGCTCCGCCCCCAGGAAACTTTGGCCTCCCTAGGGCAGGGTCCAATTAAGCCAGAAAGGCGAAACTGCCACTGCCATGTCCCCGGAAAATGCTAACTCACTCACGTCACCTAAAGCACACTTTCATTTGGGTATTTGAATTTTCTTGTTCCAAAGGAAAGGTTGAGGCCGGCAAGGTGGCTCATGCCTGTAATCCCAGCACTTTGGAAGGCCGAGGTGAGAGGATTGCCTGAGCCCAGGGGCTCGAGACCAGCCTGGGCAACTTGGCGAGACCTCATCTCTACAAGAAGTCAAAAAATTAGCCAAGAGTGGTGGCACAGGCCTGTGGTTCCAGCTACTTGGAAGGCTGGAGTGGAAGGATTGCCAGAGTCCAGCAGGTCGAGGCTGTAGTAAGCCATGGTTGTGCCTCTACACTCCAGCCTGGGTGTCAGAGTGAGACCTCAACTTTAAAAAAGAAAAGGAAAAGTTGGCGTTGTCTCTTTTGGTCCTGGTTATAAACTGGCTAATCACTTACTGCTTCTTTTCTAATTTCCATCTCCCTTTCTAGCCACCACCTGCCACCAGCTGAAAATCCTGCAACAGTCAAACACAGTCTTGATTTACTCTGCAGTCACCAAAATATGGAATACCCGGCAAACACATGGACTCTTACTTCCTGGGAGAAGTGGGTCCAAAGTGCTCGGCATACAGGATGGGCGTGCTTCCGGGCAAGTGCAGGACGCACACCTTCTCAAAAGACACAGCCTGCATTTGGCTCTGCTTATCTGACAGTGGCGGAGCACCACAGCGACTGCCCAAGCCCTGGCGGCTGCTGCAGAGACCCTGGCCCGGCTGCTACAGACAAGCTGCTTGAAGGCCTGTGCCTCCGGAGCTTGGCTGAGTGGCCACCGTCATGGGTCAAACCCCCGGGCCGCCCCTGAGAGGCCCCGTCTCCACGCCCAGAGCTGCAGTGCAGGCACCACGCCACCTGAGGCGTCACCAGTGCAGCTGCCAGAGAAGCCAAGAAAACCTGGAAAATGGAAAAAAATGTGCCTTCACTGCTGACCTTCTTCTGCTGTCAGAAAGGACTAAGTCCCATGAGAGTAGAAGCCAGGCCACTCTTGCTCATGGTGGCCTCCTCCAGGCCTAGCACTGAGTAAGGTTCACAGCCGACACTCAAGAAACCATGGCTGAATGTGTGGATGGTGGATGGACACACAGATGGATGGATGGATGGGCAGGTGGGTAGGTGGGTGGGTGAATGGATGGATGGGTGAATGGATGGATGGAGGATAGATAGGTGAATGGATAGATGGATGGATGGATGGACAGATGGATGATGGACAGGTGGATGGGTGGACAGGTGGGTGGATGGATGGACAGACAGATGGATGGACAGGTGAATGGATGGATGGATGATGGATAGATGGATGGATGGGTGGATGGATGAGTGGATGGACAGATGGATGGATGGCTAGTTGGACAGATGAATGAATGTGTAAATGAACAAATGTTCTCTCCAGGAGCCTTGTGTTAACATATTGGCACAAAACAAACAACAAACCCCCAGCTGGCTGCAGTCAGGAGAAACATTTGATAGTCTGACACAGGAAGTAACTGCCAAGTGAATTTTTTTTTTAAACAGAAGACTTTTTGATGTGGCACTCAAAGAAAGTTGTTTTCTTCCTGTCGGGGTCAGGGCAGTACAGCACCTTGAAGACAGAGAAAGAAACCCCTGGGTATTAGCAGATAGCCATAGAGCTCAGCACTGGAGACTTATCACTGGAGAATGGCTTGGATCTGTCCAGTATCAAGCAGGAATGGGAATCGCCAGAGCTGTATAAATACAGTTTATAAAAGCTCTATACCTAGAGTCTCAATGTGGAATAATCTCAGACTCTGCTGTCCACACACGACCTATCAACCCTGAAAAAGAAAGTTGGCCGCTTTGCAGACGCCACCGCCGCCTTAAGCCTTTTCCCATCAGCCATGGTCAACCCCACTGTGTTCTTCGACATCGCCGTCACGTCTCCTTCGAGCTGTTTGCAGACAAAGTTTCCAAGACAGCAGAAAACTTCCATTCTCCTAGCACTGGAGAGAAAGGATACTGTTATAAGGGCTCCTGCTTTCACAGAACTATTCCAGAGTTGATGTGCAAGGGTGGTGACTTGACACGCCATAATGGCACTGGGGGAAAGTCCATCAATGGGGAGAAACTGGATGATGAGAACTTCATCTTGAAGCATAAAAGGTCCGGCATCTTGTCTGTGGCAAATGCTGGACCCAACACCAATGGTTCCCAGTTTCTCATCTGCACTACTAAGACAGGATGGTTGGATGTCAAGCATGTGGTTTTGGGAAAGGTGAAAGAGGGCGTGATGTTGTGCAAGCCATGGA
Organism: Tarsius wallacei; assembly: GCA_963574415.1. NCBI lineage: Eukaryota > Metazoa > Chordata > Mammalia > Primates > Tarsiidae > Tarsius > Tarsius wallacei. The sequence goes on from CAUYQG010058289.1 coordinate 7,338, forward strand.
GGGCTTTGGATCCAAGAATGGCAAGACCAGCAAGAAGACCACCATTGCTGACTGTGGACAACTCTAAGAAATCTGACTTGTTTTATCTGAAACTACCGATCATTCCTTCTGTAGCTCAGGAGAGCACCCCCTCCATCCCATTTGCTCCCAGTATCCCTGTAATCTTTGTGCTCTCGCTACAATTCTTTGGGTTCCACATTTTCCTTATTCCCTTCCACCTCAAGTTGGAGTGCAGAGAAAGAAAAACTAAATAACAAAAAAAAGAAAAAGAAAAAGAAAGTTACTACTCTTGGGTGGGTCCGTGAGGGGAATGGGTGGCACCGTGCATAAAATATTGTCAAACACACAGAGACGGTTCAGCAAGGAATGTTGGACTAAACAATTTCGTCTTTCTCGATTATTTGTAGCCACGCCATGATGTTAATGAGGAACACAGTCCAAACGACTGAAGCACGGGACAGAAGCAGCTGTGCTGAGGTACCAGGCCCATGCCACACAGCTCATCTGTCACCGCAAGCAGCTCGGCGGCGGCTATGGGCCTGCCATGGTGACCTCCAGGCTTCAAGCATTTCTGGTTCCCAGAACGTCTCCTGCACCATCTGAGTCAGTCCCTGGCCCCAGCATTACTGTTCTGTCTGTGGATGTGCCTTTTCTAGAAATTTCACATAAACAAGATCATGCGAGGTGGTCAATTGTGTGTCTTCTTTCATTTGACACGCTGTTGTCGAGGTCTGCCTATGTCGTACATGCATCAGAAGTTTGTTTCTTATCACTGTGGAACTGTATTCCACCGGGTAATTCCACAGTTTGTTTAGCCAGTCAGTGGGCACTTGGATTTGCGTCCATTCTTTAGCTGTTATAAATAATGCTTCTATGAACATTTTCATACAAGTCTTTGTGTGAGGACTTTTTAAAAAATTATTTCAGGTAGATACCTAGGAAATAAATTGCTGGGTCCTATGCTAAATTTCATTGTTGTTGTTGCTGCTGTTTTCTAAGATATGGGGTCTTGCTATGTTGCCCAGACTGTTCTCAAATGCCTGGGCTCAAGTGATCCTCCTGCCTCAGCCTCCAGAATTGCTGAGACTACAGGCACCATTGTTCCCAGTTTTACATACTGAAGGCATGTGTAACTGGGTTTTTTTGTTGTTGTTTAAGATGTGGGATACAATTCGGGGTTAGGTACTTAAGAGGTCATCACATGGGAGGCTTGGGCCTCCCATCAGTCCTCAGTTTGCCTGGACTGGGATCAGGCACCCTTATTGGTGTTATGTGCCCCCCTCCCCGGCAGTGACTCGGTCAGGGTCTGCATGTGAGAGTAACTTTTTAGGATGTTGCCAAGTGAGCTGTGCTGAGCTCCTCGTCTTCTGCAGCCGTGGAGTCCCTCAGACAGCAGCTGGGTCATCGTGGTCTTCCGTCTGCATTTCCCAAGCCAACAAGGTTGAGCTTCTTGTCACATGTTGGCCAGCCATCCACATAGCTGTTGGGGTGACATGCCTTTCAAATCCTCTGCCCATTTTTATTTATTTATCTATTTTTATTTTTTTGAGTTGGAGTCTCACTCTGTCACCCAGGCTGGAGTGCGGTGGCACACTCACAGCCACTGCAGCCTTGACCTGCTGTGCTCAGGAAAGGTTCTGCCTCAACCCTCCAAGTAGCTCGAACTACAGGCACACGCCACCACTGGCTAATTTTTATTTATTTATTATAGAAACGAGGTCTCACCAAGTTGCCCAGGCTGGTCTCGAACCCGTGGACTCAGGCAATCCTCTTGCCTTGGCCTCCCAAAGTGCTGGGGTTACAGGCTTGAGCCACCGTGCCCAGCTCTCTGCCCACTTTTAATTAGGTAGTTTGTCCTATTACTGGGTTATAAAAGTTCTTTTTTTCTGTATACAAATCTTTTATCAGGTATGATTTGCAAATATCTTCTCCTAGTTTGCGGCTTGTTTTTGCATTCTCTTAATTGGCTCTTTTGAAGAGCAAAAGTTTTAATTTGATGAAGTCGAACATATCCATTTTTGCTTTATAGATTGTGCTTTTAGTATTATATTCATATTTTTTTCTTTTTTGGTTTTTTGTATTAACATTTTTTGATATGTTGCATCTATATTTATGCCTAGGTTAAACTAAATAGGCATTTTATAACAAAACGTTTATCTGAATGTTCTTCCTTTCCTGCCTAAAATTATGTGTTAAAAGAGCCCCGTGGGTTCTTTCTAGGTGAGAGGGACCCATTCGATGATGTCAGTAAATATCACGATGCCCCACCGGCCAGAAGGTAGCAGTGAAGTGTCAAAGGCACACTGTGCGCGGGCACTGTTCTGAGTTTGTTCCTGGTGTCACCTCCCTGAGTCCTGGCATTCTCGGCGGTCAGGGCTATTACTAGTGCCACCCTGGAGGCAAGCACACAGCGGACACCCATGCGAGCTGCCCAAGGGATGGCCAGGCTGGGATGTGGACTTGGGCCATCTGGCGCCAAGGTGAGCCCGCCTAACCACTTGCTACATGGCGTCCAGGAGAGTGCCCCATGGAAGGACTCCCAGAGAAGGTTGGCCTCCGGGGGCCCTGCAGCAGTGTCGCCTGTGCTGTCACCCCACCCTCGGAATGGCCTGTTGGACCCACCGGGAGTTCCTGTTTCTGCTGTGGGAATGGCCGGTGGGCCTCTCTGCCTGCCCCACCCAGCCGCTGCTGCATGACCCTCCCATGCCACATTCTCGTGGTGCAAGAGGCACTGGACTTGAGCACTGACGTGGTCCCTGGGTGGCCAGAGGCCAGGACCTTTGCCAGCTGTCAGTGTGCTCACGGGACCCCTCGACTCCTTCCCGCCTGGCCTCCCCTTCCGCTAGTGCCCTCCTGCGTCAGAGCCCAGCGACCTTGGAGGCTGGATCAACAGGTCCAGGGGAGAACCTGACATGTGGAACAGGGCAGAGGGAAGTGTCATGTCTGCTTCAGGGAGCTGGTACCATGTATTGATCCCGGAGGAAGAGCAGGTGTGGGGGTCAGTCCAGGAGCACTTTCAGGGGGCAGCGGGCTCCCTGCATCCCGAGCTCAAAAGAGAAGCCTCCCTGCAGACAGAGATCTACGAGTCGTGGGACCTGGGCAGCGTGTGAGATCACGGGAGCATGGCCGCGCTGCTGGAAGAAAGGACGCCCGAGCAGAACCAGGCAGCACAAGGGACACTGAGCCTTGCAGGTCAGAAGGGGACGGAGAGGCCACGGGACACTGAGAAGGAGCCAAAGAGGAAGAAGAAACCAGAAAGCGAAGCCCGCGAAGACGAGGGGAAAGGTGACAGAAGCGCTGGCCTGCAGTCACCCAAGCCATGCCTTGAGGCCGTGTCTTCATCCCTGTGATTAAAGTGGCGTTGGGAGGCCCTAGAAACCAAGTCGCATTTTGACACACCCCTGAATAAACGTGACAGCTATGCCTCCATCCAAGCAACATATCCAAGTTACAAATGACTGGCAGGGCATGACGGACCCTAAATTGAGGACTGGCATGAGCCTGCGTGCATGGCGGCAGCCAGTGGACCCTGAGGCTCTGTAGCGACGAGGCCCACTGTGGTGGCCACGCTGTGTTGAACTCTGGCCTGCTGCACTGCGCACTCACTTCATCCTCACAACACCCAGCGTGCAGGTCCTGCTTCCCTACCCTCTTCATGAAGGAGGAGACTGAGGCACAAGACTCACGTGGGCGGGCCAGCACTTGAGCCCGCACAGTGGGCCCCAAGCCATTCCGCCCGCTCCTGCGGCATCCACCTCGCTCTGACCTCCTGTTTCAAATCTTTCTTGAAGTCCTCCTTTATCCGTATTATTACATGTATTTGTATTCTGTTTTGTTTTTTGAGTCGGAGTCTCACTCTGTGGCCCAGGCTGGAGTGCAGTGGCATGCTCAAGGCCACCCAGTGTCAACCTGCTGGGCTCCGGCAATCCTTCCACCTCAGCCTTCCAAGGAGCCAGAACTACCGGTGCACGCCACCACACGTCTGATTTTTTATTCATTGTAGAGACGAGGTCTCGCCAAGTTGTCCGGGCTGGTGTCAGAACCACAGGCTCAGGCAATCCACTCACCTTGGCCTCCCGAAGTGCTGGGATGACAGGCGGAACCACCAAGCCCAGCCTTGTTACGTGTCTTGAAAGACTGACACAAAGAAACCCAGAGAGGTTAAACAACCGTCAGCAGCCACGGACCCACAACAACCAGTATGGGGGCTCTGACCACGACTAGCAAGACTCCCGCTGCCTTTTAACTCGAATGCGCGACGCCAGGCAGCATGGACGGCAGGAGTGTGAGAGATGGCTTTTTTTCTCAAGGATGTCGGGAAGGAGAGAGGGCAGAGCAACGTGAGCGAGGCGATGTATGCCAAGCACCAAACGGGTGGCACAGTCAGTCACTCAGGAACTCGGAGATGGGAGGAACCACCAGGTCCCAAAGGCAGAGCTCTAGGGTTTGCAGGGACACAAAATAAACAGGAGACATGCCCCATTCTGAGTAGCATGTCATTAAAACCTACCTCCTGGGGTGTGATCACTGTTATTATTTTTGAATCAGGGTCTCACTGTTGCCCAGGCTGGAGTGCAGTGGCAGGATCACGGCTCACCGCAGCCTCCAACTCCTGGGTTGACGCCACCCTCCTGCCTCAGCCTCCCGAGTAGGTGAGACTACAGGTGCCACCGCTCCCAGCTTTTGTTTTTTTAATTTGTTTTTTGTATTTTTGTTGTTGTTGTTGTTGTTGAGTTGGAGTCTCACTCTGTCACCCAGACTGGAGTGCAGTGGCCGCTCCCGGCCACCGCAGCCTCAACCTGCTGGGCTCCGGCAATCCTTCGGCCTCAGCCTTCCAAGTAGCTGGAACTACAGGCGCGTGCTACCACACCCGGCTAGTTTTTTATTGTAGAGATGAGATCTTGCTGAGTTGCCCAGGCAGGTCTCGAACCCTCGGACTCAGGCAATCCACTCACCTCAGCCTCCCAAGGCGCAGGATTACAGGCTGAGATGAGGTCTCATTAGGTGGCCCAGGCTGGCCTCGAACTCCTGGGTTCAAGTGAGCCTCCCTCCTCAGCCTACCAAAGTGTTGCAATTACAGGCGTGAGCCACCATGCCCAAGCTTGGTGATTGTTAGAGAGGTCTGTGACACACCGAACTAGGGAGTCACTGGAGCCAGAAGCTGAACACTGTCCTCACGACGAAGCCCTGAGTGCCTGCTCCAGCAGCTTTGGCTTGTCAGCTGTTTGACTTGGGGGCAGCCCAGACCCTGAACATGCTTATAGGCAGCTTCTGAAGATTTCTGAAATGTAAGTTTCTTTTGAAAATTTCATGATGGGGATATTTTATGAGGTTGTTTTTTCTAATGGCTTTCTGCTTTTTTTAACATTCATTTACACAATGGCTCTGGGAATGTCGTTTTCATTTTTATGGTTTTTCTCAGCATAGCTTACAAAAGGGAAATTTCAAGTATAATCTCTTCCTTACATCACAGATACCAGCAATGACAAATTACAGAACGGTTAGATGTATTTAATGTGGTATAGGCAAGTCTGGTGGTCAAACCCATAGCTGCTGGAGTAGAGACAGAATTTGAAATGTATCTAGAGACAAATGAGCACTTGTTGCACATTTTTCTCATATGCGGTTTCCCCAAAACAGAATCTTAGGGGAGCACTAACCACCCTCAGAGAGCGTGCATTCTGAGATGTTTTCACATAAAAGCAATGGTCTAATATCACTTACCTGCTCTCCTGTGTGCTCAAGCAGTAGAATTTATAAAATAACTACATAGAGTTTGACCAAGAAAACAGAACAAAACTAACTGGAGCTTTCAGCCGTGGTTTTTTCTCTTTTGCGTCTGACAAACAGCCTTCTTCTCCTTCTTGACCCTCAACCCCAGACATACAGGGTGTTGCAAAGATACAGAACCGTATTTATACAGCACACACATGTGTGTACAAATATTCATGTGCGCACACATATACACACAGAATGAAAGGTAAGAAAGAAGGGGCCTTGAAAGGCTCAGATTCATTGTTGCTCCTATGTGAATGAAATGATATGGCAATGTTGGAGGTTAATGAACATCCAGGTGACTGATAACCATGCTTGCCTGGAAGTTAAATAGTATTATGCTTGTTTATGCTGACAATCATTAGCTGTCCACTGGGAAAATTATAAATTTGGTTCTTTTTAACATCGAATTCTGGAGTTGCAATAAGACCTCTACTTATGTGGACTTCCTAAATGAAATTAACGAAGCAAAGATGTTATCTGAAGTAAAGCTTTTAAGTAAGCAAATAACATGAGAAAGTAGAAATATCGCACCGAGTTAAGTCCAGCAATAGTTTGGAGTGAACTCACTTTCTCTGAAAGGGGAAAAGCTGGCCTGAGCTGCTTCTTGTCCCGAGGCCTGAGACATGGCTATCTTCTACCCATGATCTTACGACAGTTCTGTAAGGCAGATATTATAACCCCCATGTTCGAGGTGAGGAAACTGAGGCCCAACACGGTGACAAAATTGTCCCCTGACCACCCTGCCAGTAACAGTGCAGCTGAACGCAGACGCTCACGGTCCCCACCATGCCATGTCTCCTTGGGAAAGGAAAACTCAGCAAACAGATCCAAGCACCTGTTGTATGTAAAGCACCGTGCCAGGTCCGTTTGTCTCTTTTAAGAGACAAAGATAAAAAACATACATCCCGGCCTGGATTTTACCTTCTGGTACAAGCCAGGACCAGCTACATAATTTGTAGGACCCAGTGCAAAACGAAAATGCTGTGTTCGTGTCCAAAAATTACTTAAAGCATCATGGGAGTGGCTCTAGGGCATTATGGGATCACGGCCCCTTCGGGATGGTGGACTGAAGCCTGCCCTGAGCACCGGACTCAGCAAACCATGGCCGGCGGCTAAACCCCGTTGGCTACTTGTTTCTGTGTGACTATACACTGAGAATGATTTTAACATTCTAATTTTTCAAATTTTTTGAGTCAGGGTCTCACTCTGTCACCCAGGCGGGAGTGCAGTGGCAAGAGCACGGCTCATGGCAGCCTCGACCTCCTGGGCTCAGCCGATCCTCCCATCCCAGCCTCCTGAGTAGCTGGGACTACAGGTGCATAACACCACACCCAGCAAATGTTTGAATTTTTTAAAGATGGGGTCTCACAATGTTGCCCAGGCTGGTCTTTAACTCCTGGGTTTGAGCAACCCTCCCACCTCAGTCTCCCAAAATGATGGGATTACAGGCATGAGCCTCTGCACCTGGCCTGATTCCCACATTTTTAAATAGAGAAGGAGGAGGAGGAGATTTTGTGCCAAGTGAAAATTATATGAAATCCAAAATTTAGTAAATAAAGTTTTATTAGAATCCAGCCAGACCCATTCCCCACACGCTACCACTGCAGAGCTGAAGAGTTACAGAGTTGGGTAACTGCAGCAGAGACCACCTGTGCGGTTCACCAAGCCGGAAATGTCTGCTCTCTGGCCCTGGAGAGAAGTTTGCAGATCCCCATTGTAGCAGGAAGATGGAACACGACAAAGGAAAGGAGCAAGGCAGAGTCACAACGACTCCAGAGAAGAGACCACCAAGGCCAAAAGCATCAAAAAGATGCTCTTTCTTGAGGGAAAGCAGACAGGCCTGGAGCAACAGGCAGGGCATCTGCAGAGTGCGCCCAGGTAGGAAGGGGCCCTCCAGGCGGAGGGGTGCGGACGCAGGTCGCTGGGCAAGATGAAGAGTCCACTCCCCTGGCAGTGCGGTTTCAGGGGAGAGGAAAGGGAGAACCGGGATTTCACCCTGATGGCCTGGAGCTGGGAGTAATTTTCAGGCGCTTAGCGAGGGTGTGGCTTTTCCGTGTTCCCTGGGACAATTTATCTGGCAACAATGTGTGCGCTGGATCATAGCAGGAGAGCCTGGAGGCCACCGGGCGGCAAAGGCAACTTCAGTTGCCTAAAGTTGGCAACCAGTGGCGCAAAACACCGGCTCAGTTGAAATGAGAAACAGGAAACACTGGAAGACCCTGTCTGCGACCATAGGTCCGGTAACACATGGGCCAATCAAGGCATCATTCCAGAAGAGGGTCAGGCTTGAAGACTGGGCAACGTCATTTAAAAGATGAAGATGAGACAGGAGATGGCTAGAGAGAGGCTGGGCAGACAGACAGGCGGGTCCTCTGGTAACAATGTAGCGAACTCCTGGCAGGCCTCTCAGGCTCAGCAGGCAAAAAAGCTCCCCGCCAGCCTCTCAAGCTAGAGCTCAAGTACTCACTGCTGGGACTGAAAAGCAACCAGTCAACTCACCATTAGGCCCCTAGATTGGTCCTTAATACTGACCAAT
>CAUYQG010058294.1:0-15550 GCA_963574415.1 Tarsius wallacei
GCTGGTCTCAAACCCATGAGCTCAGGCAATCCTCTTGCTTCTGCCTCCCAAAATGTTGAGATTACAGGCATGAGCCACCACACCAGGCTGAAACAGGAAAATCTGAACTCAAAATTCTTGGCATGAGAAAGGTGTGTACAAAAAGGGTCCTAGCCGGGCTCTGTGGCTCAGCCTGTAATCCTGTGCCTTGGGAGGCTGAGGTGAGTGGATTGCCTGAGCCCGTGGGTTCGAGACCCGCCTGGGCAACTTGGTGAGACCTCATCTCTACAATAAATCAAAAAATCAGCCGGACGGGGTAGCGTGCACCGTAGTTCCAGCTACTTGGAAGGCTGAGGCGGAAGGATCGCCGGAGCCCAGCAGGTCGAGCCTGCGGTGGCCGGGAGCGGCTGCTGCACTCCAGTCTGGGCGACAGAGTGAGACTCCAACTCAAAAAAAAAAAAAAAAAATGTGGGGAAATAGATAAATTCTCATATTGCTCCTGGGACTGTAAATTAATACAGCCTCTATGAAGACAATTTTGTAATATGTACCAATATTAATAATCTATATATTGGACTCAGCATTTTTTTCCTCTTGCTTCACAATTAATATAGTATAAAACCCCTTTAGGATTTTATTATACTCATATTTGTGCACATGTGCATTACAATGTCTACACAAGAGATGACTAGCAATGGCAACAGATTTCCAGTAGCCAATTCCCCATCAATAGGAGACAAAGGAGAAGGAAATATGGAACTTTCATAAAATAGAATACTACATAACCACATATTTTTAATTTAAAAAAATAAAGTTCTGAATAGTGAATTTAAGAAACTACTATTTGTAAAAACAAGAAGAATGCATATATACATATTTTCATAAATATACATTAAATTTGGAATAAAGTTGGGAGCATGGATTGCCCATGCAAGGGATTAGCAAGCCATGGGGAAGAATGAGAGTGAGACTTTCCTCTGTATATTTTTTGTGCCTTTTGAATTTTAAACTCCATTAATATAGTGTATTTAAATAAGTAAATAAATTGTATCTTTAAAAAAGAGACTAGTAGGAAGATAAGTGGAATTCAGGAGTCTTTTTGGGTTTTTGTTTTTGGTTTTTTCTTTTTGCAAAGCTCGGCAAAGTCCACCTTTTCCTAGCTATGTGACCCAGGCAAGTTAGTAAATGTTTCTAAAACTCCAAGTTCTCATTCTTAGAACTGGGATAGTAATACCTGATACAATGGATTATCTTGACAATAAAGTAAGAAGATATATGTCAGCACTTAGCATAGCAATAGCACAGAGTAAGCACCCAATGGGTGCTTATTACTATTAGAATTATAATAATTCATAAGATTCCATAAAACTCCAGGTTTAGACCCTGGTGTTTCCTAGAATCACTAAATGGCATCAGACTCAAATAGGTACACCTTTAGCTCACTCAGCACCAAAACAAGGAAGATCTTTGTTTTCCTTATTTCTTAGTCCTTGCCCTTCCACCTGTCCAAAATTCTGACAACTCCACATTTCTCCTCCTGCCTCACAGAAGTGTGCCATATAGACTCCAAGTGGCTATCCCACAGGGCAGGAGCATAAGGTACTTGAAATTCAACGTTGTTTCTACATAGAGTAAGGCAGATGGAGTAAGGGGTTATCTGAGGGTCCAGAGAAGTCTGTGAGTTTCCTAAGCTTTCCCCTCCTCACTCATATCTTCCTTTAGAGAAAGTAAAACAGCTGGGTGAGAAAGATACTGAATGTAAGTGATAAGAAGAGGAAATTATAGGGCAAGGTAGTCAAGCGGTGATGAGGTAGGAAAAGTGAATGAAAAGAACTCGGGGGCAAGCCTGAATAACTGTTCGTGGTTACCAGACAGACCATACTTGCCTGGGTTGAATACTTGACTGTCAGGAAATTTTTTCTGCATCCCTGACATAAGGCTTATCTGGGAGTTTCTCCTGAGATAGGAAATTTTGATATCTTAAGATCTTATGGTCTACTGCATCTTCCTGTGCTGCCCATCGAGATAAGGTTTTCTCACAGCTATATTATGATTATCTGTGTGATTTCATGCCAGTTTCTCTACCTGTAAAGTAAGATTTGACTGCTACATTATTTTTGAGATGACTTCCTGGTCTAAAGTACCTATGGGTGTAATTGTACTGAGGATTTCAAAGACTTTTATCTGATCATTTTCTTGCATGAGGGTTACAGCTTCCATAAGGCTTGAAGATGGAGGGATTATTATCCCCATTTGGAAACAGAGAAAGGGCATTTTGTGGGGAGAGAAAGGAATCAGGCCTGCCTTCTCCAAATGCCTATTTTACCCTCTGTGAAATTTGGGAGGTGGAAGGGTGTGGTGCAGTAGGGCAGCCCAGAAGCAAGGGCAGATCTGCATAAGAAATTCCCCACTCTTCCCCCTCCACCCCACCTCCACCACCACCCCTATCCCAACAGCTGTCAGGCAAAATGAAATCCAAAACAGCAGTTCTGGCTAATCCACTGTTAGCCAGGGAAAGTACCTGCTGTTTCCAGGAATATGAAAGTTTCTCTTTCCTAGAATAGGAACCTTCCCAAAATAGTCCCTCCCAGCAACCAGTGATGTGTACAATGTTGGATTTCCAGTGGTAGGTGTGTGTAAGGGAGGACTGAATGAGGATGGTGGGGGAGAGATTGATTATTAAACAGACTTTTTATTTATTAACTACTAAGGATCAGGCCCTGCGCCAGGTAGGAGATATAGAGCTTAATAAGATGCATGACCTCCCCCCGCCCTGCCCCATGTTCATGGTCTAGTGGAAGGACAAATGGAGGAGGAGGATAGAGTTTAATAAAGGCTCTGAAAGAGATAAGCCCCAGGAGTGATAAAAGCCTGTGGAAAGGACACTTCCTCCAGACTGAGGACATAAGGAAGGCTTCCTGGAAGACCTGGACCCAGAGTAAAACCTTGAAGAACCCTGAAATCAGGGGACAGTGGAGCAGGAAATGGGGAAGAAAACACCATATGCAAAGGCACTAAGGTATTGGGGAGGGTAGGAAGTTTGTTGTGGCTGGAGCTGAATGCAACAGGAAAGGGCGAAAGGGTGAGAGAGATGGGCTAGAAAGCCTGTGTGATCTGAAAGGATCTGAGCAGAAGGGGATAGAGACCATTTGAAGGATTTTACCGATGTGACATCATCCTGTATCTTCTAAAAAGAAAAATGACTTCGTGGGATGTCTGGAGGAGGGGAACAAGTGGTAGAGGTACCTCTCTGGAGATGAGATCATCTAAGACTGAGTGAAGGCTATAACAGTGGGACCAGGGAGAAAGTAACCAATCCAGAGCTACTCAGAGCTAGAAGCCACAGAGCTTTGCCAGATCCGATTATGGATTTGAGATTATGGACACAATATACAAAATAATTTATTGGTTCAGAGTGTAAACTCTAGGGTCAGGTTTGGATTAAAACACCGAATCCACCACTGTGTCCCCTTGGGAACATCATTTAATCTCTTTGAGCCGCAGTTTCTTCATCTGTAAAATAGGGATAATAATAACCAACTTCTTAGGGTTGGGGATAAAGGTTAAAGTGATAATACATGAAAAACATTCAGTATAGTTTCTACTCATATTAAAACTCTATAAATGATAGCTATTGGCAATGTTATTACTAACACTGTTAACCAGGGGACTGCTCTCTGTCCCTCCATACCCTAGCTTCCCCAAAATATCAAACACTGGTGGGAATGGGTAAGGATACAGAAAGGTACTTCATGAATATTTATGTCATACTGGTTAATCTGCATCTCAAAAAAACAGATAAACAAATTCTTGGACAGCCGGCAACACAGTAACCATGGTTATCTCTGGGAAGGAAAAAAATGGGTAATTTTAACTTTTCTTCTCTGAACTTTTCTGTATTGTCTAAACTTTCTATATGGATGTGTGCTGTTTATACAATAAGAAAAATATTTTAAAATATATTTATGATGCCACAAGATACTACTTAGCATCAGGCAAAGCTCTATTTACCAAGGAAATAAGGTCCCACAACACGACAGCCCCCACCCCATCAAAGCACACATTGTCCAAATCTCTATCATGCCGCCAGCTCAGGAACAACTACCCAGGAACACAGCCCAGGAAAACCCAAAGCAGGAGCTGCTCTGATCCTGGAGATGGCCCTGAGAAGGGCCCAATGTCCCTGGAGCCTCAGTCCATCAGCCGCTGCTGCACCAGGCGGGCGTAGAGGTCCTCCCCCTCCTGGAGCTGGGCAAGCTCCCGCAGCTTGCCATGCTGAAGCACCAGGACCTGGTGGGCACTCTGTACCGTCTGCAGCCTGTGAGCGATCACCAGCACCGTGCGGTCCCCATGGGAATTCCAGTCCTGCAGCTGAAGGGAAAGGATCACAGTGCCTCAGAAAGGTAAGAACAGGATGGACACCACGTCCCAATGGGGCACCATCTTTTGTGACTTAGAGTAAAAAAGGCGTGAAACAAGAGAAGCTTGGAAAGGGTAATAGATAAAAGCCTACACTACCCTTCTCTCTTAGCTGTACTCTCACTGCTGGTAGATAAGCACAGGAGCCTAATGGGGGTAGAAATCGGGGCTACCCCCACACCACCAAAACCTCCACCCCATTGCCCAACCCCAAGAAGGTACAGACTCTCTTTCCACTAGTGAGCCATTCATGTTCCCCTACCCAATTCTACACAGGCTGACCCTCCCAACGTGCCCCCTCCCCAGGCCCTGCTGTCACCTGCCCCTCCCATGGTACTCACAGCCTGCTCACACTGGACATCCAGGGCACTGGTGGCCTCATCCAGGATGAGGACCCGTGGGTCCCGCACAAGGGCCCGGGCAATGGCCAGACGTTGTTTCTCTCCTGCAGCCAGCTGGCTCCCTTTCTCCCCTACATCTGAAGAAATCAGAGAAATTCCCTTCTTCAAACACAATGATCACAATAAGTACACAATGGGTATTTTCACGGGACCAGCTGAAGATAAGAGGGCCTGCTGGGAGGCGGGCCATAGGTGGAGACCCGATGGGGGACTGTGGAGGGAGCACTAATGCTACACTGCTCTCCGAGAACAAAGACTCCCAAGCAGACAGCGGCTGAAGAAGTCATGGTGTTAGGGATGGAGGGGAGATGGAATCCAGAGTAGGGCAGGGAGACAGCAAACATCCAGTTAAAGGGACACAAGAATAAGTTCCACCTTCTCTTTACTGAAAGGACAGGATTACAATCTGGAGAAGATACCTGTATGCATGCCATGCTCCATTTCCTCTATGAAGTCAGCTGCATGGGCGGCCCTGGCAGCCGCCATCACCTTATCGTCCTCGCAGCTCTGCAGCCCGTAAGCAATGTTGTCCCTCACAGAACCCGAGAACAGCACAGGCTCCTGCCCAACCAAAGCCACCTGTGCAGAGGCGACAGAAGCAGAGGACGGTGTGTAAACCCCCATGGCAGGGGCCCCCCTTTCCTCCTCGCCTGCCTCCCTCAGAATGGAGCCCTGGTGCCTTGTCCCATGGATCTCCCAACCTCTCTGCACATGTTCCTCTCCTGTTCCCGTCCCTCTTCTCCTTCCACACCCACCTGGTTGTGCAGGTAGTGGTGCTCATAGTTTGAGATGGGCTCTCCATCCAGCAGCACCTGTCCCCCAGTGGGCTGGTACAGATTCTGCAGCAGGGCAGCCACTGTGCTCTTCCCAGACCCATTGGGTCCCACCAGTGCCGTCACCTCACCAGGACGGAGGGTGAATGTCAGCCCCTAGAAAATCAGGAAAGAGTGAGGGGCTGCCTCTCTCCATCAGGATCCTCAGAGGCAAATGATCTATAGCCTGTGAAGCAGCAGAAAGCAAGAGGTTCAAGTTCCCTCCCTGTGGTTTCCTTCAAGCACCATGAGCACAGGCTGGTCAGGGCGATTGGGATATGCGAAGGAGACATCCTGAAATTCCACAAGCCCTTGTAGAACAGCAGGGGCCAATTCTCCCGGTGGAGGCAGATTTGGCTGTCGGTCCAGGTAGGAAAACACCTTCTCAGCAGCTCCCACATTGCTCAGCATGTCCCCCCACATGTATACCAGACTCTGGAAAACACGAATGGAAGAGTCAGTTAATCAAACATGCCTCCACCAGAACCCAGCCTCCCAACTCCTCACACACTGCACCCACAACCACACTTCTTATCCAAAAAAGACTCTCCACCTTTAGATGTGCAATTTGGATGGAACTCAAAAGTGACACCAATTCCTGAGTGTTCCAGTTTGCAGTGTAAAGTCCATCCTCCTACCATACAGCATTACTTCTATCCCCAGACCGATTCAATTACTGTTTTGTAATTCTTGTGCACAGTACTGTCTTGCTTGATTAGATAGGGAACTCCTTAGAATCAGGCACTGTGCCCAGCTCATCTTTGCAGCCACTAGAGTGCCTAGTGCAGTTCTCTGCATGTAAATGATGTTTATCAAATGTCTAAGAGAATGTCAAAATAAAGCCTTGAATGAAGTAACTATTTTGTTTATGTATTTATTTTTTGTTTACATTTTTAAAAAGTGGGATACAAGTCATGATTGCATACATAAGTGGTCTAGGTACAGGTGAAGTTTGGGCCTCCCTTAGGTCCCCACTTTGCCTGGCTTGGGGTCAGGTACCCTTATTGATGTTATGTGCCCTCCCTCCCCACTCCCCCACCCCCCACCCCCAGTGTCCTTCTACAGCTAATCCCTCTTTTGTAGAAGTAACTACTTTTAAGCACTGATAATTATAAGGAAATAACTAAATGCTCATTCTGCCTTTCCTGATCAAACTGTACCCCCAAATAACTAAATAGTAGATGAGAGGAAGTCTCCCTTCATAGATGTATTCCAGCTAATAAATGAAGGAATGATAGAATATCACTATTTTACAGCCCTACTAATTTAATAGGTCTAGGCATTGCACATCAATGAATTATAGTGCCACAAAAAGAGAGCCAGGTATTGTGTGCCTCCTGGAGGAAAAACATACCACCACCTAGGAAGTACTCTTATCAAAAAAAATAAAAAGATGCCAGGTTTGGTGGCTCAGCCTGTAGGCCCGCGCTATAGGAGGCTGAGGTGAGTGGATTGCCTGAGTCCGCAGGTTCGAGACCCGCCTGGACAACTTGGCAAGACCTCATCTCTACAATAAATCAAAAAAAATTAGCCGGGCGTGCTAGCGCACGCCTGTAGTTCCAGCTACTTGGAAGGCTGAGGCGGAAGGATTGCCGGAGCCCAGCAGGTCGAGGCTGCAGTGGCCAGGAGTGGCCACTGCACTCCAGTCTGGGTGACAGAGTGAGACTCCAACTCAAAAAAAAAAAAAAAGAGAGAGAAAATCTGAATCCCACAAGCTTCTAGGTTTATCTATCAATTGACAGGAAATATAGAGGCCGAAGAATATATTATACCACAGGGATTCAATCAGCAAAATCCAGACCATAAGAAACTCCACAAGATAAACAACCTATTTCTTCAACAAATAAACTGTAAGATAAAAATAGATAGATAGAAGGCCAGACATGGTGGCTTACACCTATAATCCCAGCACTTTGGGAGACCGAGGTGAGAGGACTGCCTGAGCTCACAAGTTTAAGACTTGGTGAGACCTCATCTTTACAGTAAATCAAAAAAATTAGCTGGGCATGGTGGTACATGCCCGTAGTTCCAGCTACTTGGAAGGCTGAAACAGAAGGATCACCTGAGCCCAGCAGGTCAAGGCTGAGGTGGCCGTTAGCATGCCACTGCACTCCAGTCTGGGTGATGGAGTGAGATTCCAACTCAAAAAAAAACAAAACAAATAGAAAGATAGACAGACTTAAAAGACATAGCAACCAATCACAACATGTGAAACTTACTTGGACCCTGATTCCAGCACACATACTACTAACTGTATTTGATGAATTTTCAGAATTGTTAATTTAATTTTTTGGTGTGATAATGGTTTTTAAAGATGTTTGTATTTTGTAAGAAACATACTTAAAAATTTAAAGATGAAACTATGTAATATCTTGGATTTGCTTCAGAATAATATAGATGGAGGAAGTGGATGGGAACAAGACTGGCCATGAGTTGATCAATGTTAAAGCAGGTGATAGGTACATGAGGGTCTGTAATATTATTATTTTTTGGCATATGTTTGAAATTCTCCATAACAAAACTAGTTGGGTTTTGTTTTGTTTTGTATTATTGGGGGGATAAATCAGTAAAGCCCAAGGCCCAGAAGGCCAGAGAGAAAAATAGAGGGGAAGAAACAGAGACCCCTCAGGCTCTTCACTCACATGCACATAGCTCCCCACATCCTCCTGGTAGAGCAGAAAGGAGAGCAAAGCCCCCCTGGTGAGCTCCCCAGCGAGGATCTGCTGCAGCCCACAGCTTAGCATCAACACCTGCACTCCCAAGTGCAGTACCTGTGGGGGAAAAAGAGAGGAGGCTGGCAAAGAGTCTTCCCATTCTTTCCCTCACCCATTCCACCCCTATGAGATTGAATTGCAAGGGACCCCAGAACCAACCATAGGTTCCCCCTCTCTTTCCTACCCCCCTTCTCAGTCCTTCCCCAAGCTACCCAGCCATCTCACCCTCCGTAAGAGCAGGTACAGAGCTCGTTCCAGGTCTCGTCGCCACCACAGGTGCCGGCATCGTTCAAGGGCCTCTTGATAGCGACAGACTTCATCCTCCTCAGCCCCAAAACTGCGCACGGTCTGCAGTCCCCCTACGGCCTCCCGCACCACCTGCCCTGCCGTTGCCACTGCATTCTGGATCTCCCGGAGCACTGCCTGGAAGAGGGGACAGAAAATACACAGGGTTGATGCAGCAGAAGATAGGCCCCTACATCTCCTTCCAATCCTTGGGATGCTCCCCAATCTACCTAAAGATACCACACTGTCCTCTTTCCACCTTCTTTACTTTTCTTTGCAAAAAGTGTAAGAGTGAAGGAGGGAGCAAACAAAATATTACTGAGCCCTCAGTGTTAAACAATGTAGCAGATACATGCTATTTTTTTAACCTTCACTTGAGGAAATTCCTCCACCCTCAGTGTCTGAATGAGGAAGGAGGAGTAATTTTCCCAAGGGGCCACAGAGAGTTAAGAAAGGTAAAGAGGTTGGCTGGGCTCGGTGGCTCAGCCTGTAATCCTGCACTTTGGGAGGCCGGGGTGAGTGGATTGCCTGAGCCCACGGGTTCGAGACCCGCCTGGGCAACTTGGCAAGACCTCATCTCTACAATAAAAATCAAAAAATTAGCCGGGCATGGTAGCGCACACCTGTAATTCCGGCTACTTGGAAGGCTGAGCGGAAGGATCGCTGGAGCCCAGCAGGTCGGGGCTGCAGTGGCCGGGAGCGGCCACTGCACTCCAGTCTGGGCGACAGAGTGAGACTCCAACTCAAAAAAAATAAAAAAATGAAAGAAAGGTAAAGAGGTAATTCAAAATTGATCAAAGACAAACATAAGAGCTAACACTGTAAAAGGAAAATGTAGGAAAAAAGTTTCGTGACACTAGATTTGGCAATTATTTCTTGGATATGACACCAAAAGTACAGGCAACAAAAAAATAGATAAATCAGACTTCATCATTAAAAACTTTTGTACATCAAAGAACTCTATCAACAGAATGAAAAGGCAGCCACAGGATGCAATGCCTGTATCTGAGAAGGGGCTAATATCCAGAATATATAAAGAATTCCTATAACTCAACGACAAGCAAGGAAAAAAAGCAATTAAAAATGGGCAAAGAAGTTGAATATACATTCCTTCAAAAAAGACCAAAAAACGGCCAAAAAAAACCCCATGAAAAGATGCTCAACATTGCAAACCATTAGGGAAATGCAGATCCAAACAATGAGATACCTCATCATGACCATTAGGATAGCAAGTTTTTTAAAATGACAGCACCAGAAAACAGTAGCAAGTGTTGACAAGGATGTGGCGAAACTGGAAACCTTCTGCACTATTGTTGTAAATGTAAAATGGTGCAGCTGTTATGGAAAACAGAATGGTGGTTCCTTAAAAAAAAATAAAAATAGAATGACCATATGATCCAGCAATTCCACTTCTGGGCATACCCAAAAGAACTGAAAGCAGAATCTTGAGTAGATGTTTGTATACTCACATACATAGCAGCATTATTCACAGCACTCAAAAGGTAGACACAGCTCAAATGTCCATCAGTGAATGAATGGATAAACAAAACATAGTATATGCACACAAGGGAATATTATGCAACCTTAAAAGGAAGGAATTCTGACACACGCTACAACTTGGATGAACCCTGAAGACGTTATGCTCAGTGAAGTAAGCCAGTCACAAAAAAGACAAATACCGTATGATTCCACTTACGTGTGGTACCTACAGTATTCACATTAATAGAGACAGAAGGGAGAATTGTGGTTCCAAGGGCTGGGGGTGGAGGCAGCAGGAAGTCACTGTCTAATGGATACAGAGTTTCATCTCAGGAAGATGGAAAAAGTTCTGGAGATGGATGGTAATGACTATACAACAATGTGAGTATACTTAGTGCCACTGAACTGTACACTTAAAATGGTCAAAATGGTAATTCTTATGTTCTGCCACGATAAAAGAGAAGGTAGAGCTGACATTCAGACTCAGGACTGCTTGACTGCATGTCCTTTTTTCCTTATACTCCCCTCAAATTCCTTCTGCTGATTTATTTTATTTTACCTTTCATTTCAATCAGCGTCTCACTCTGTCACCCAGGCTGGAGGGCAGTGGCATGAACACAACTCAAGGCATCCTCAAACTCCTAGGCTCAAGCAATCCTCCTGCCTCAGACTTCTGAGTAGCCGGAACTCCAAGCACATGCCACCACGACCAGCTAATTCTTTGATTTTTTTGTAGAGATGAGGGCTTGCTATGTTGGACAGGCCAGCATGATCCTCCTACCTCAGCCTCCCAAAGTGCTGAGACTACAGGCATGATCCACCATGCCCAAATTACTTCTGCTGATTTTAAAGAGAAAAATTCTCTACCTAAAACCCTCTAAGATATATATATATTTTGAGTTGGAGTCTCCCTCTGCTGCCCAAGCTGGAGTACTGTAGCATGCCCACGGCCACCCCAGAGTTGACCTGCTAGGCTCAAGCAATCCTTCCACCTCTGTCTTCCAAGTAGCTGGAACTACAGGCATACGCTACCACGCTCAGCTAATTTATTGAGTTATTGTAGTTGCCCAGGCTGGTCTTGAGCCCCTGGGCTCAGGCAATCCTCTCACCTCAGCCTCCCAAAGTGCTGGGATTACAGGCTTGAGCCACCATGTCCAGTCCTAAGATATTATTTTTAAAATTTTGTGGAAAGAGTGTGTACAGACTCCTTTGAGAAGATGAAAAGTTATCGTCTCCCCAGAAAAATGCTCCCCTTCTTCCCCCAACTCTCTCACACACACATACATTTTTGCTTACAGTTCTAGGGGGGGTCAGAGACCTTCTGAACTCTAATGTTTATTGATGAATGACTAGATAAGCAAAATGTATATACATACAATATACCTTCTATTCTAAAGGCTGAGAAGAGAACATCTCTCTCTAGGAGATCGTTGAACTACAAGTGTGTGGTATCCTCCTCACTTCTAAGTTTTATCTACCCTCGGAATTTCCTGACATCCACACATACCTGACGGCGGGCATTGTACACCTTCTCGGCTGCTATTGTGAGGGGCACGTCGAACAGAGAGAGGAGGGTGAGTCGAGGCGATGTGCTGAGCATAAAGCCATACAACCCCACCACTTTCACCAGGCTTCGCAAGAGTACATTGGCATTAAGGGGAAGCCAGCTGCTCATCAGGGTGGTATCTGAGCTCAGCCGTGAGTTCAGCTCCCCTAAGGAGGACAGACAGGTGAGGAAACCATGTGTACTGCAGAACCCCCCAAAACTCCCTCCTGGCTGTCCCTTATGACACAGTCCCCTCCGCTGAACATCCTCCCTCACTTGCAGAGAGATGGTGGAGGCTGCATCTCCACTCTGTCCCAAGACAGAGGAAAGCAACCCCAGGCCCTGGCACACGGATAAAGGTAGGAAGAGAGGTTGCGGGTGAAGGGTCACTGAACGGCAAAAAGTGTACCAGGGAATCCAAACCTGGACTCTGGGCCCCACCTGTCTTAGTCTCCTGGAAGAAACCGAGGTCCTGGTGCAACAGGGAGGAGAAAAGCTGCTCCCGGATCCGCAAGTTGATTCTGGACATGGTGTACATGAAGGAGCCTCCTCTGCATCCTGCAGACAGAGAGCTGTGGGGTAGGAGGAGACAATCGGAGGATGAGGGAAGAGGAAGACACAGGGAAGGAACAAGTGGGTGACAGAAGCCAAGGAACAAGCCCAGAGTGAAGAGAGAAGCAAAGTTAAGGAAAACACACCATGTCAGGCAAAAGACAAAGAAATTAGAGAGACACAAGACATAGAGTCAGAAAGATGGGGGGGGGTAGAGAGAGAAGAGGCACAGGAACAAGCAGGAGAAGACGAAAGGGCCATTGCTTTGTTAAACTCTGGTGTGTCCACGTGGCTCTTTGAACTATGGCTGCCATGTTTCCTAGGTTTGGCTCCCTCCCCAACCCTGGGGAGGCAAATCTTCTCTCTCTCTCTCTCTCGCTAATGTACTTTTTAAATAAACTATTTTCCAATCTAAAAGAAGAAGGAGGAGGAGGAGGAAGAGGAGGAGGAGGAGAAAGGGAAGACATGTTGAGCTAATTATGGGAACAAAATCATAACTTGTACAAATTCACGAGCATTTACGGGGTGCACTCTGTGCTAGACACAGGGAAGACTACAGTAGATGTGAAAAGATAACTGCGATCACAGATATCGCAGTGCTTGCTTCTGTCCTGGCCTCCCTCAGTGTTCTCCCTCTGGGCACCTGGTCTGTCATGGCCTCCTTCCTCCCCCGCCCCCATTGTAATTTTATGGGATCCATCACTGACCAAAATTTTGTCATGCAGTGAATGACTGTAGTTAGTTTCAGCACAAAGTAGCAAGCACAGAATGAAGGCATAAAGAAGAAATGGTGTTTAAGGGTATGAAAAAATGAAATATGACCATTTTTTAAAAAAGGAGCAGTGGCAGGTTAACTGGGATTGGGGTAAAGTGAGTGAGCACCTCTTTAAATTTTGCACCCTTGCCGGGCGTGGTGGCTCACACCTATAATCCCAACACTTTGCGAGGCTGAGGTGGGGGGACTACTTGAGTTCAGGAGTTCAAGACTAGCCCAGGCAACATAGTGACACCTCTTCTCTATAAAAATAGAAATTAAAAAAATTAGCTGGATGTAGTGGTACATGGAGGCTGAGGTGGAAGGATCGTCTAAGCCCAGGGGATCGAGGTTGCAGTGAGCTGTGATCATGCCACAGCACTCCAGACTGGGCAACAGAGTGAGACCCCCCAATTAAAAATGTGTGTGTGTGTGTGTGTGTGTGTGTGTGTGTGTGTGTATGTCTGTATCTTCTAGGTGCCTCATTCACCTCATCCCAGTCCTGGCCCTACCAAACAGTCTGTTTGTTTGTTTGTCTGTTTTGTTTTGAGATGGCAGACTCCTGAGTATATCTAAAAAGAGGGAAAGCAAGTGAAGGAGAAAGGAGAGATCCTGGAAAGAAAGGTGATAAGCCTCAGAGTAAGGTATTCAGGGACTGGCAAGGTGAATTAGGACCCTGACAAGAGGATGACTTTGGAGACAGCCTTAGGGGTGGGAAGTAGGAGGTAGAAAGGAGAAATGGAATCAGTGGAGCTAGAAATGTTGACAAGCAACTGAGAGGCATTCCACTGGACACATAAACTCTTTTTGTACTACACTGACTCACACTTGTACCTATAATAATGAAAGGTAAACTTGGAAGCTGTTGGATAACTATGAATGAAGGAAGAAGTGAATGGATAGATGAAACACTGGTGAATAAACTCATCATATCTTAGTTTAAGTATTTTGTGCTCTGTGCACAAAAGGGTTTGAAAATGGAGTTAGGGAAGGGAAGGCCTGGGGAACGATTTGGGGCTGGCAAACGGACCCAAGTGCCCATCACCTACCTCCCAATGGAGAAGAGGCACATGCAAAAGATGGCGCTGGCAAAGGCATCGGGGTCAAAATCACTTCCCAGGATGTCAATCACACGGCCAGAATAGTGAGGGATTAGTGTCTCACCTGAAAGAGGCACGAAACATAACACAGAAATGTACTGGTGCCCAGGCCCTTTTACACTTCCCACTCACCATGCTCTCTCCTGACTCACCCAAAACAGCAAGAACAAGGAAGAAGAAGGCGGCACTGAGGTAAGGCAGGTCTGGCCTGGAGAGCTTCAGCAACCTCCACATCAAGTCTCTGTTGTTGTTCTGGCCCTGTTCCGTCTCCTGGGCGCCAGGAAGGTTCAGCACAGCCCACAGTGCCCAGCTGAGCCCTGCAGCCCCATACCCCACCAGCAGCCAGCTCCAAGGGGCTGAAGCCACTCTGACTGGAGGTGCACTCAAGGACCCTGAGACCAGAGCTCTCAGGGAGAGAAACAAGGGGGTCGCCAGGCAGAGAGTGGGCAGCAGTGTCCTCACAAATCCTAGCAGCCCTCCCAGCTTTAGCAGTCCCCACAGCCCCCCAAGTCGCAGGATCCCCTCCAGCCATAGTCCTGGAAGCCCTTGGGGAAGCAGAGCCCCCAGAGTGCCCTGAAGCTGCCAAAGTAAGGCTGCGTCTGCTAGCAGCAGAAAGGCCCAGGGTCGCAGGTCAGGGCGCGGCATGGTGCTGTCTGTGGGTAGAAGGTGAGAAATTATGGAGGTGGAGTCCCAATCCTTGTCCCTGTCCTCCTGCCACCCCCGCATCCGCCCACCCCACCCATTGGTTTCTCATTTTATCCAATCCGACTCTGAAAGATGCCCTGGGCACATCCCTCCATCGACAGACGGCTTTCTGCCTGTCTTGGGGAGCTAAGAGCGTAACCATCAGAAGCCTCGTGCTTAAAAAAAAAAAAATTTGTTTTAATCCCTTTTCCCCCTCCCCCATCCCCGCCTGCGCCGCGGAGCTCCAAAGCGCCGCAGTCCCGGGTCCAGCGGGACGAGAAGCGTGGCGGGCGGCGGGTTGGGCTGCGACCCCATGACGCTGCTCGTTTCCCTCCGCACGAACTCACCCGCCGCCGCGGCGGGACTGCAGTTCCCGGAGACTTTTCGTTAATCGCCGAGGTCTGAGCTCTGAAGCCCGCTCCTTCCGTCTGAACTTCGCAGCCTCTCTGGTCCGCCAGCGACGCTCTCGGGCTAAGGGCGTCCGGCCTCGCGCCGCTTTCGCTTTCGCTTCCGGAGCCTGGTTCTGGGCGGGGCGGCCGGCAGGGGGCGCGCGAGGCCCACAGACCGCGGAACCTGAACGCGAGCCCGAACCCCGACTCGCACTGCCCGGCCCGACATGAGTCTCATCCTGAGCGGCGATTACTCTGTAACATAAAACTGCTAACATGTTTGATTGTCATTAAGTAAAATAAAGCTGTCTCAAGATGCTTTGTAATTGGAGAACCAGTGGATGTTCTCAAAGTTAATGCCTCAAGTTCTGAGCCTATTTTTCCCCCGCATGCAAGTTCCAGTTTTAGTGTCTTTTGAATGTAGGAGACCCTCCCC
>CAUYQG010058297.1:0-14976 GCA_963574415.1 Tarsius wallacei
CGCCTGTAATTCCAGCTGCCTGGAAGGCTGAGGCGGAAGGATCGCCGGAGCCCAGCGGGTCGAGGCTGCGGTGGCCGGGAGCGGCCACTGCACTCCAGTCTGGGTGACGGAGTGAGACTCCAACTCAAAAAAAAAAAAAAACAAAAACAAAAAAAACCTCTTTCTATGTATAAATAATCGCTAATGTAAAATATGTATTAATAAATGAAATTATTTTAAAGAAAATAATAAAACAAAAATGTGTAGTAAAATCAACAATTACCTAAAATAAAACTCTGATTACTTCAAGAAATCTTAGGACATTGAAAATGAAGGTGGGGAGTAAAAACATGTGGAAAATGACACCAAATTCAGAAGAGTGCAAATAGAAAGATGGAAGGAAAGACGGGAAGGAGGAAGGTGAGTTAAAATGTGTTTGTTAAACATGTAAGGGAAACTATTTGTAAAATTGAAGTATGTTGTAGAAGAAACAATGTATTATTTATTGCTTCATAACAAATTACCTCAAAATTACCTCAAAATTCAGCAGCTTAAAACAACAAGCATATTATTTCACAGTTTCCATGGATCGCAAATCTCAAAGTGGTTTAGTGGAGTAAGGAAGGTTCTAGCTCAGGAACTCTGAGTTTGCAGTCAACTTGTCAATCGGTACTGCCTGCCATCAGATGGGGCATAGCATCTATTTTCAGGTTTGCTCACATGGTTACCTGGAGGCCTCAGTTCTTCACTGACTATTGGTCAGGTCCATCAGTTCCTAGCCATGTCTACTTCTGCATTGTCCTTGGGACATGTCATCTGAATTCTCTCAATGAGTGATAAGAAAGAGACACATAAAAGGAGAGTGTGGGGGGTGTGTGCACATGTGTGTGTGAGAGAGGCAGAGAGGAGTGTTCAGTCTATTATTGAAGATGATATATTATTACTTCTGCCTTGTTCTATTGGTCACACAGACTGACCTTGGTTAATTGTAGAAAGGGACCAAACAAGGTTTGTAAACCCCAAGAGGGAGGAATCATTGGCATCATTTTAGAGGTCAACTACCACAATAAACAACTGCAAAGATTTAGCAATTACTCTAAAAATGGGAAATAACTAAAAGAAAACTACAGTAAACATAAGACAAAAAAAGGAAACAAAAAAAAGTTAAGTAACTACAGAAAATGTGAAAAATTCAATTTTCCAAAGAAAAGGCAAAATATTTAACATGGATTTCAAAAGAAAATTCAGCTATGGGCTACTTAGCTTATCAATTTCAATAGACAAATTAAAAATATAATGATACAACAAAGTTGCACATGAAAAGATAATCCTACATAAACATATACCAGGCACATATTATATAAAGAAACAAACAAAAAGGAAAGTAAGAAAAATATATAATTATTAGATTTTTAGGCAATATTAAAAAAACATTAAAAAAGAGGAACAATTTATATTGATAAAAGTTTATTCTTCAAAGAATATAAAATGATAATATTCACCTTAATACATAGAATCCACATGTAGAAAAAGAAGATCTGTTAGAAGTACAAAGAGAATTGGACTAAGTCATAAAGTGAGAGATAGTAGTGTGCTTTTCCTAATATATTGCTAGGCATTAATAATAAATGATAGTGATATTTAATATTTTGAAAAATTTGAAACACATTTAAATTAAAAGTGAACTAAAATTATAGATAATGAACCATAAAAGAAAACCTACATATGTATTATGCCTGAAACAGTACTTACTAGAAACATTTCAGTCTTAAGAAATTTCATTAGAGGGGGAGTGAAAAGAATTGGAGAGAATGAATTAACTAGGCACTCAACAAAATATTGAGTTCAAAAAATACAGGAAAAACACTGTAATGTCAACCAAAATAATTATATTATAACTTTTATAAGGACAAGGACCTACTTCTCTGCCTTATTATTTCTGTTTAACACTTAAAATAGATGAAACTAATATTGAAACACAAATAAATTAATAATTAGTAAAAAAAAAGTTACCCTTATAATTAGATTTAACCAGAAGCTAATAAAATTAACATTTTTTCAAGGAAAATGAGAATTCAAATATTAGAGGTATTGCTAAAAAATGAAAAAATAGATGTAAACACATCACAATCGATTTTTAAATTGTAAGAAATATTATGTAAAATATTATAAGCATGAACAATACAATAGGGACTAGTATGTTTCAAGTATTGCAAATCTCATCCTGAAGATTCTTATCCATTAGGTGTGTGGTGAGGCTTAGGATTCCATATTTGGACAAAATTTCTCCTTCACCCCAAGAAATTCTTATGCATTACTTAACAATGTTTAAATCTGTATGGATGTTCAAAACCTGAAGGAAAGGGGAATAACTACCACAGAAATAAAGAATAATCTACTGTGAAGATGCCCAGTCTCATGAGTCAACAAATGGCATCATAGGGCCAAAGATTTATTACAAAAGAGGAAAGAAAGATATGCAAATTGACTGTAAACATATGGAAAGGTACTTGATATCATTAGTCATAAGGAAAATTCCAAATTAAAATCAGAATGCAATACTGCCACACATCAACCAGAATGGCAAAAACTGACAAACCCAAGTGTTGGTAAAGTTAGAAGTGTTTGGGGTGTTCATACATGACTGACGGGGGTAGAAACTCTAAATACCACTTTGGAAAACTGGCAGTATCTAATAAAGCTAAAAATGTGCCTGCCATATAACTGAAAATATTCCAATTCTAGAGATGTGCCCCAAAGAAATAAATACATATGTCCAATAAAAGACACATACAAAAATATTTTAAAATATTTTATTCATGACGTTCAAAAACCGGAACTAGCAATCCAGAGGGAAATGGATAAAATTGTGACATGTTCATACAACTGAAAATTACAGAGCAATTTTAAATGCTGCATGTAACAATACGGATGAATCTCACAGACATAACGCTGACAAAAGAAGCCAGACACAAAAGCATTTGTGTGAAGATAAAATGCAAGCAAAACTAATGTATGGTGATAGGGGTTGGCATATTGGGGATTATTAATTGGGAAGGTGAAAGATGAAATGTTCTTTGGATAGTGCTCTGTATCAATCTGGATATGAAATTCATTGATCTGTATACAGTGCTAAAGATTTATGCATATTACTATAGATAGGATATACTCCAATATAGAAATATATTTTAATCCATGAGCAATAGTTGATGTATTTTTTTTCTTTTTCTTTTTTGATTTGGAGTCTCACTCTTGTGAGTCTCACTCACTTTAGGCTGAAGTGCAGTGGCACGCCCATGGCCACTGCAGCCTTGACCTGTTGGGCTTAGGTGATCCTTCCGCCTCAGTCTTCCAAGTAGCTGAAACTACAGACACATGCCACCACACCTGGCTATGGTTCATGTATTAACTAAAATGTTCTGTGAATTCTGTAACCAGGACTTAATTTGTATTCCATAAGTAGTTTCCATCTGTATTTAACAAATACTGCCAATGTCTCCTCTTTCTACCCAGTTGAATGTAGAAAGCCTACTTATTAATTACCTGCCATTCTGCTATTTCATTACCAAGATCTGTTTTCTCTGGGAACTTCTTTCCAATTCTGAACAGACTAATGAGCACTTAGAGTTTTTAACAGCCTGAATAAATTT
Organism: Tarsius wallacei; assembly: GCA_963574415.1. NCBI lineage: Eukaryota > Metazoa > Chordata > Mammalia > Primates > Tarsiidae > Tarsius > Tarsius wallacei. The sequence continues at coordinate 3,630 of CAUYQG010058297.1, forward strand.
GCTGAAACCAAGGCATCACTTTGCAGCTCAAAAATTCATTTGAACTACCAAGCATATCTATGTCAACCAAAGAGTGTGATTTAGATTACAGCAGAAATGGCAATAAAATCCAGAGTAAAGCAATGTAATAGAGAGAAAACGAATCTAATATCTTCTTCTCAGTTTTTCTAGCAGTGCCAAATTAAAGTGATCTTTAACATCTTGATTACACAGACACTCCCACACCCCGAATAGCCCCCCAAAGTCAAGGATGTTGGCCATTTTTTTTGGTATAAATAAGAATGTGGTGTGCTTTCTGTCTTTACTTAATTGAAGACAAATATATAGAAACCAGAAATAGACTAATGCCATTAAAGTTTACCAAAAATATAATTTTGCAGCATAGATTAAATTATAATACACTTTTTAAAAACAAAACAGCTTTTGCTGTGCTCAGGTTGTTATAATAAAAACCACGCACTGAGTGTCTTAAACAACACAAATTTATTTATTTATTTTTCCATAGTTCTGGGGACTGAAAATTCAAGAACAGAGTGCTGCCTACCCGTACAATCTTCTCTGGGTTCACATGGGGAGAGTGAGAACCCTTCTCTTCCTCTTCTTATCAAGGCCCATAAATCCTGTCAGATTAGTACCTCACCCTTACTATCTCATTTAACCTTAATTACCTCCTAAAAGCCCTGTCTCCATACACAGTCACATTGGGGATTAAGGACCTAATTTATATGCGGATTTAGGGGGCATAATTCAGTCTATAGCAAAAGTGTAGTAGTTAAAAATGGGACCTCTGGAGTTAATAACCAAGTTCAATCCACAATCTACCATCTCATATCTGTATGACCTTAACTTCTTTATGACACATTTTTCTCATCTGCAAAATAGGGTAATAATGGTACCAACCTTATAGAATTATTGTGGTTAAACAAATACATATATGCCATTTAGAACTCTGCATTGCCTCATGATAGAGTTAACATAAATATTAGCTGGTATTATTATTAGGGTAATTCTCGATCATACAGGATAATATTTTTAAAAATAGATTTGGGTCATCAAATAGATTTTATTATACTGCTGACTAGAATTTGTTTTAAAAATACTACCTTGTAGAAATGCAGTGAAATTAATATAGCAATGATTGTCATTTTTCTGTCAGATTAGCTGCATGTGCAAATTTGACATAAATACAAATTATTGAATTCCACCCCAGACCCCAGATTAAAGCATCTCTCTGGAGGTGAGGCCTAGTAACTGGTGTTTAACAAGCCCTCCAGGTAATTTTGCTACACACCAGTATACAAAAAAAACTGCAGAAAAATAAGGTAGCCTTGTAAAGGAGGCAGCCTTCACAGAGAAGCATTCTTTAGTAAATCCTTGGCATAGACTCTTGAGTTAGTTATTTGATTTATAAACAAAATTAAAATAAATTTTTATAGTCAAAACAGAAATGATAAACTATAAAATAACTGGCACGTAATTTTGCGCCACAGTGAATAACAGAAGAAACATAAGTATAGAAATACAATTAAATGGATTTGCTTAATATAAAGTTTTGTTTCTAGCAATTTAACTATTAAATCTACTTCAAGGAAAATAATGCAAATTCTGGTATCTCTCTCTCCTTTTCTTTTTTTTAAAGGAAATGCCACATAAGGAACTATACTTCTACAAGATTTATGCAAGTCATTTATTGTCTAGGCTAATTTCTCATTTAACGGCAGCTTCAGTTGACAACACAGTTGTGTAAAGTACTTGCTTCAGAACTAAAAAGTTGTTTTGTATGATCTTACTTTATTTCTAAATTTGGCTTTGTAAATGTGCTTCACTTGGAGAGTTGATATTGATTGGCGGAAGCATTAAATGAGGAAGATCTAGTTAGAGTCCAAGTTACCATCTGCAACAACATCTCCAAGGCATTAAAAATGAATTTAAAAAAAAAAACAAAGACACCCTTACTATCTCATTTAACCTTAATTACCTCCTAAAAGCCCTGTCTCCAAATACAGTCACATTGGGGATTAAGGACCTAACTTATACGTGGATTTAGGGGGCATAATTCAGTCTATAGCAAAAGTGTAATAGTTAAAAATGGGACAAAGACAAAGCCATGAGTCTGTTTCACAGACTGGATGGAATGAATCAAAGATTCCAGTGGCCTATGGCTTGAGTATGAAAGTAAAAAAGAAGAAAAAAAAAGAAGTGATCATTGTTCATGTTAGTTTAACATCAAGTTATTCATCAGAAAGCCCCTTTATGATCAGTACATCAAGAGGCCTCACTGATTTTCTCATATTATGTAGTGGGAAAAAAACTCTTTACTGTTAATTCCACTTCAATATTTCTTTCTTTCTTTATTGTTCCTACCTAACCTAGGGTCATAGTAGCAAAAGAACATTCTTCCATATTCGGGGTGGTGACAATTGAGTGAGTTAAGCAGAGTGGGGAAAATTGAGGGGGCAAAAGGAAGAGTGAAGCTAAGTGGAAATCTTGATGTGAATCATCCTCAATCAACATTTTAAATTTCAGGAGAATGATTTATGTGTATGTGATAGAATCTTTTTGCCATAAACGCATGGAACTAGTTTATGCAGTTCCCACTCGTCCAAAGAGGCTGGGCAAAGAGATGCTAAATATAGTGCTACGCAGAGAGTGGATATTCAAGAAAGCCTTGGTTATTAATTCAATAAACAGGAGACTAAGACAAACCCTCTTTATCATCAAATTGTCTTCCTCCTCTGATGTCTAAAAGAAATATCTAATTTTATTCCTATAGTATTGCAAAATGTTGTCTAAGTGGTTTAGTTACTGTCTTATTATTATAATACATTTGGTGACTTTGTTATAATGACCACTTCATTAGTGTAGGAAATGAGGTCTTCCACAAGTGTTTAATTAGAATTTTATTTCAAATGGAGCTGAGGTTAGTGGTTTATTGAAAATGTATTAAGACAGTCGTTAACTAAAAGTAGATCATGACTTTAAACACATGTGCATTATATTAAGACATTTGCACCAGAATTTTGAAGTTATTTTGTTATGCTAGTGGGCTTGTCATACTAACCAGTCTAATTCTGAAGCCCAGTGCTTTAAACATTAGTTTGACTTTTTAAAATAAAATTCACTAACCATAATTGTCACATGTAAATCAAAGTGTCTTGCTTTAATTAAGAGCTTAGCATGAAAACATTATTTAGAATATTAAATATCACAAGAAAGCAATTTATAGTTGTTCACAGTCTGTGAGTTTACAATAGACTCTTTAATTTTAATTAATACTTTCAGTAATACACCAAAGGACATAAAGATAGGTTTTTCAATTTTTAAATATGAGGGAATCTTAAATGTCAAGAACAATCCCTAGGGAAACTCAATTTCCTTTTGATAATGTTACTGTTTAAAACTATTTTTATGGCCATTAACTCTTTCATTCCCCCAAACATTTTGTCTCTTAACCTTGCTAATTCTACCACAAATATTTATATTTTGAAAAATTAAACTGCCATTTTATTATATTATATAAGATATTTTAAGCAAAAGCAATCACTAATTTTATTAAAACTATCAAAATGGGATCTATGTATAGAAAGTGAAAATATTTTGAGAAAAGAAGGTCTAATAATTCTATTTAATTATCAATAGTAATTTTCAGAATACTTTATTTTAAGTCACAATAATTTACATCAGGAAAACTTCAATTATACTACTCAAATTGAATTTTTAGAAAATAAATCCCTTATCCTCACAATAATTTCCCATGGAGGCTTTACTACTTGACATACAGTTTTAAAATATGCATTATACATTCAATATTGTATACTTGATGTTGCTGCTGATTTTACTTTTTGAGTTCCCAGTCATATTTTAAAGAGGTAATAGCAAAGTGATTATCCAAGCAGTTCTGGGTTCAAACTGCCTGGGATTGAATCTTGGTTTTCCCAATGAATTAGCTACAATGGAATGCAAGCAATTTCTTTAGTTTCCTTGTCTGTAAAATGACGGCATATTAGTTATCTATTGCTATATAACAACTTACCAGAAATGGAGAAGTTACCAAAACAAACATTTATTATCTCAGTTTTCAAAAGCTAGTAGTAGCTAGCTCTTTGGCTCAGGGTTCTATTGGGCTAAAATCAAGTTATTAGCCAGCCTCTATTCTCTTCTGGACCTCAGATTCCTCTCTGAGGTCTATTTAAGTTGTGGGTAAAATTTAGTTTTGGGGGATTGTTGGACTGAAACCCCCAGCTTCTAGAATGCCTATCTCCACATACATTACACAGCGGCTAGTTGATTCAAGGCCAGCAGAAGAGCATTTCTTCTACTTCCAGCATCTTCTCTCAGAGACAACCTGGGCCCTCTTTAAAGGGTTCACCTGATAAAGTCTGGACCACCCAAGATATTATTCCTTTTGATTAATTCACAGTCAATTGATTAGGGACTTTAATTACATATTGAAAATTCTTTCACCTTTGCTGTATTCTATTGACTAAAAGCAAGTCATAGATTCTGCCTGCACTCAGTAAGAAGGGATAATACAAAATACGGATGCCAGAAAGTAGAAATCACAGGGGACATCTGATAATTCTGCCTACAACAGTGGAATAATAACAATACATGCCTGTTTGGGTTTTGTAAAAGCTTGTTTGTATAAAGTTTGTAGAATAGTGCATGGTACATAATAAATATTATTTATTACATTTTAAGTTTGATAGTCATTTTTTGCAGAAGCTTTGAGTGACTAAAATGGTGGTAGAAAATATAAACTGACATAGAAATTATAGGTTGTAAGAAAATCTCTGGTGTTCGATTTACTCTATTTATATCTTGATGGAAAGTGTGTTCTGTTAGTTTGCATGTAGAAGCAATGGACCAAGTGTCAAATTTCGATAGCCCTGGTCTCGTATTCCATACTATTCTATGCTCTCGCATATTTCAAACATTATAAATAATTTTTCCTACAGGGTTTTGAGATATTAAGTGAGAGATGAAGAGAGGTAGGTAGGTTATAATATGGATTATTCTGTATTCTTCATATCTGTATTTTCTACATTGTTTTTATGTAAGGTCCAGAAATTCTTTCAAAGCAAATAGCTGCTGATCATATGAATACTAAAGTGTTTTATTAACTAAAGTAAGTATACTAAAACAACAATTCTGATTATCTTACTCTTTCCTCTACACATTCCCCAGAAAAAAACCTTCTGATCATCCACACAAATGAGTCATTTAAACTGGCATAGAACAGGCTATCATTTTTTGCTTTTTGATTTTCTTTCACTTGCCTCAGACTGGGGTGAGATGGAGGTAAAGGGGAAATAAGTAGCACATTCAGGTGTTGTGTGAATTCAGTGTAAATAATATTTTTAAAACTTCCCTGAATTGCCTGAATATTTCCTTTCACTTAATCCAGCTGTCCCCTTCAATCCCCAGAGAACTCCGAGGGAGATAGGAGTACACTAAAACACAGTCTCTATTATTTTTAAATAACAATCACCAAAAGAATTTCACAGCTTTTTCTCATTAGTTTTCCCAAAACCCCAGTGGAAAAAGTTAATTCTTGAAAACAAATTGCAGGAAGTTCAATGATTTCAAAATGTAATTACAGAGAGGATACTTTTTTTTTGTTTTAATAAGTCACTGACATTTGAGCTTAATTTATGAAATGTTTTATGGGAACTCAAGAGTCTTCTCACATAAATACGCAACACTAAAACAACTCATTGTGTACTTCCTCTGACATATAACTACCTTGGTAGTCCCCTTCTACCTTTCCCACAAGCTTCCTCTCCTAATCTTTATTCAGGAATAACTCAACCTGTTTGCATATGCTACCAAAGCCATTGGTGAGCTTCATATTCCAGTCAATGTTATTAATAAGTTCAGTTTTCAAATTGAAAAACCAGCAAATATGTTGATGAAAATGAGAGAGAAATTGTTTTGTTGATTGCCTACTATATTTTTCTTTTTTTGTGGCCTTTTGTTCTATTAAATTTTATTTCCACTTTTTAAAATCATTCTAGTTTTTTTCATTATATAGTATCTACTAAAAGTTTGGTTTTTATTTATTGATCATATAATTTTAATATTGTTTTCTTGGTTTCTCTGGGCATAGGAAAATTTTTTAAAAGAAAGCATTTGTTGTTCCCAACATGCACACATTCATGTACACATAGCCACATGATTTTATGTATATGTTTGAGAAAGGGGGTGTATGTGTGTGTGTGTGTAACCATCTATATAGTATGTTTTCAGGGTTTTTGAGGTCATTCTATTTTATATTTACAAATTCCTATCCATTTTCTTATATGTCAAATTACATTTTCAGAGTCTCCGTTTTTTGGTTTAAAATTTGATGCCAAAAAGGCAGGCTTTGGATGAAAATTGTAGTTTGATATTTGTTTGACAGGCAGATAATGTCTCTCTAAAATACTTAAGAAGTTACACATACACACACACACACACACACACAAACACACAATTTGAAAACAGACCCTACATGCTTACATTGAGTGGATCACAAAATTACAGCAACATTTTCACTGAATTAAAAAAAAATTGTGGAACTGGATTGTAAAGCCCAAGAGACAGAACTTGTGGTATAATGCCAGTAAGTCTCTTCTTACTTTAAAATATTTTGAAATTCCATAAGCTTCTCTTACTCTTTAGAATTTCTGTTCGGATAAACCAGAAGAAAAGGCAAACAGTCATTTTTTCACTTCATGGCCACTTATTTAAGACAACTGGTGGACTCTTCCTCTCTTTACACATCTAATCAAACTTCTCTTCCTATACCATAGAGAGACAGCCTGAAAAAATAAAACAACAACGAAACCATTTTGCTGAACTTAGTGAAGAGTAGATCAAAACTGGCACATCGCTTAACAGGAATCATCGTTCCTCTGGAGCAAGGTAGGCTTGAAAGAAAAAGGAAAAGTTGTTAAATGCAAAGGCATTCTGAGAATTGAAGTTATTCATAGGCTTCTTTCTTTTACCCTAGTTTTTCATGGCTCTAGGAAATAGTAATAAATGAAAGTCCATTTTAATTCATCATAGATGCCAAAGGAAAAGGCTTTTGGACACAGAGAATTATTGGTTGAATCATTATTTTTCCAAGTATTCCTGTTCTAAATAACTACCATAGATGTCAGATATAATGCACACAAATAAATAAATTACAGGATTCTATGCTCAAGTGACTGAAAAAGGTAAGGTTAATTTTTGAAAAGCAATTTTTTCTTAACAAGATTTCTTATCATTTTTATTATGTCATGTGTTGTAAGCAGGATTAGAAGGACAGCAAGCTGCTTAGTTTGAAGCATTTACCAAAAAAGTTTACCATAAACCACATCTCCTTCTACCCTCGACATCTTGTGGGATTAGTATTCCCAACAGAGGATATGATTATTAGAAACTACAGATGTCACCTACCCTTAATCTACACATTGGAAGAGCTATACAAGTTAAACTACTTAAAAACAAAGAATTTTTTTCAGGAATAAATGAAATAAAACAGGCAAGACTTTGGTAAATGAGTCAGACTTGGGAAGAAACAACTTTCTTTTGTGAATTGCATAGTATCTCTTTAAAGTAGTCGACTTGCCTCTCACTAGACACCAGACAACCCTGTCCCAACAGACATCTCAGTCTTCTCTGTTTTCCAATCTAAGCTTGGCTAATACCACACTGATCTCTTCCCACCTTGCCAGCTCATGTTTGTTTGACATCTGAATTGGGCCACCCTTGGCACAAGGGCCTGTCTATGATCCAGTTAGAGCACACTATGGCCTATTAGGTTTTCCTGACCTAAGAGCTATTGGAAAAGAAAATAGAGCATGATGAAAACCCTGACTGAATATTTCATACTTATGGAATAAAATTACAAAATTAAGGTAAAAAAATAGACATCATTCTGAAAATACAAAAGAGAAGTAAATATATGAAAATAATCTTCTGAAATAGACACAAGGCAATTGTAAAAAAATATTTGGGCCAGGCATGGTGGTTCATACCTGTAATCTCAGCGACTTGGGAGGTTGAGGGGAGAGGATCACTTAAGCCCAAAAGTTTGAGGCTGTAGTGAGCTCTGATAACACTACTACATTCCAGCCTGGGCAACAGAGTGTGACCCAATATCTAAAATAATAATAATAATTATTATTATTATTATTATAGTATAATTAACATTATTATTGTTATTGATAATATCTATAGAATTCCAGAGGATAAAACCTGTGGGGGAAAAGGAGAAATAAACTAAATAAAATAGGGGAAAAGGAGGATGAGATAAAAAGAGATTGTGTCAAGGAATAAAAACATATATTTTTAAAACCTAAGTCACAATAACATTTTAAAGAGTAGATCTGAGTGAGAAGAAACTCATGAATTGGGGAACATCAAACTGAAATTTTTAATGTCCTAGGAGGATATCACCAGGGACAAATATTTTCAGAGTAAATATGGAAGCAAAATAAATCAATTATTTGGTTGCAATCATACAGTCGCCTTCTTTGGTCTGTCCCATTGGAAAGTCCCTACTTACATAATTATAAGCTTGTTGGCTACTTCTGATCAGTTGAGCTTAAGTTCTGTTTTTCTTTAATATAGACAGCTACAATAAACAGCTTAAGTTAAATTTCACTTATGTTTGCAAATCAAGCAAAGTTGGAGTCTCTTATGAGGCCCAGCACGTTTTGTTTGCTCATATCCTTCAGGCCTGTTCTCCATTTTAATGTACTTTAACACATACAGCAGCAGAATTCAAAAATACTTGCAGGGAATGAAAAATAATACCATAGAAATTTAAACACTGAATGTGAAAGTCAAACTACAAAGTGAGGAAAACAGACAAAGATGGTATTTATATAAAGTAAAAAACATTGGCTCAAGCCCAAGTCCTCCCTAATCTTCTACTATGCCCTCTGGGGTTCATGCTCCATCATCAGCATCTTCCCTATGTTTAGTCCTAACGGAAATGTTTCCTGAGGGTGAAACTCTACAACCCTTCCATGTCAAACTGCTTTTTGTTTTACACACCGTGAATCTTAGTTCATGGAGATAGTCCAAGGTTCTCTTTGTTCTCCTCTGCTGTTTCCAAACCGTTTTTGGTCTTCTTTCACACAAATAAGCCAGGCTCTGAGACTCTGCCATTTGCCATTCTCATTGTGTGTCATCATTTATGAGTATGTTTTGCACAAGGAACAGGGCCTTCTCTCTACCTATGCTTTCCACAATTATTTCTGATGGTATGGTATTAACACTCATTTGGATAATTCCTTCTGGCCTTTTAATTCTTTGACCACCCAACCTCCAGTGATCATTTCTTTTTTCTCACATTGGTAAGCCCCATGGTCATACCTTTGATTTTGTTAAAGTGACAATTGGTCCACATCCAAATAACAAGTATCCCTTTTTCTGATGATCACCTCTAACTCTTTCAGTTCACCTAACCTAGAATCCCCATGCCATCATTCCCTTGAGGAACCTGAAAGCACTGATTCATTAAGCCAACTACGTTGTCAACATTAGCCATACTTTTCTCTCATCATTCTGCTCCAATCTTGTCGAAGATTCCAGAGCTTTTGATTCTTCATCTGCCCAAACTTTGTCTCCTCTACTATGTATCCCTTTCCACAGATAAAAACCAAGAAGCATTTTTAAAATTATTTCCTCATCCCTCGTTGTCAATTCATCAGCAAGCCTGTCAGTTCTATTTTTAAAATATGTCCCAAATCCACCCACTGCCCTCTCTGCCTAAATCAACCTGGTTCAAGCCACCATTATCTCCCGCCTGAGGCACTGCATGAGATCTTTAACTGGATTTTCTGCTTCTACCCTTATCTTTTATATTTGTCATTATTTGTGACATAGTCACAAGGGCAAATATTTGAAAAACGTAGAGCAAATGGTATCTTTCCACTTTACAAAACCCTCCGATCCTACCTCTTTGGCTTCAGCTCCTACCACATTTCACCAACTTCACTAAGCTTCAGACACTCTGACTGTTTTTCATTTACTTGAAAAGTCCACAGTCCCCACGCCTCCATTCAGACATTACCTTCTCAGAGAGGTGCTTTCTGTTTAAAATCAATCCGCCTCCCTCCTCCTCCCACCAGTACTTCCTACAGATGTGGGACCTCAAACCCCCAGAATTTATTTATAAAAAAATTTGTATTTATTCTTATATGTTTAAACTTCAGTCACTTTCAAAGTACTCTCTGTTAATGCAATACACCTATCGAGACACTTTTTTCACTGCTCAAAACAGATTTTGAACTCATCAATTTTGATGCCTTTTAGTGCTTCTGTCATTTTTGGTTTCACATCTTTCACGTCAGCAACATGTTTCTCTTTGAGGGTTTTTCTCATCCAGGGAAACAAAAATCGCTTGGGTGAGGTCAAGTGAATGGGAGAGTGGGGCACAGGGATCATGCTGGCTCTGGCCAAAAACTAGTGAACACTCAGTGCCATGTGGGTGAATGCGCTTGAAAATCACACATCACGAAATGGGCAAATGCCTTGAAAGAACACCAAAAAAAAAAAAAAAATTCACTGAAGCCAAACACAGCATCTCACAGCAATGCCAGCTGGTACAGTGATATTGATGGGTTCCTAGAACACTTGCCTAGCAGGGAAAACCTGTACTACAAGGGACCTGCCCTCCAAAAAATAATTCTGTTTTTTTGCCACCCCCCCATATTAACTTACTCTATTTTATTTGTTGTTGTTGTTTTTACTTGTATAGTGTCTGTCTCTCCTGTAAAAATGTAAGATTACAAAGAAGGATCTTTCTGTCTCGTTCACAGTGGCATCTCTAACAGCTAGGATAGTACCTAGTACCAGTGACTACCACTTAGTAATAAGACTAGGGAGGGCTCGGTGGCTCAGCCTGTAATCCCGCGCTTTGGGAGGCTGAGGTGAGTGGATTGCCTGAACCCACGGTTCAAGACCCGCCTGGGCAAATTGGCGAGACCTCATCTCTACAAAAAAAAAAAAAAAAAAAAATCAGCCGGGCATGGTAGCACGTGCCTGTAATTCCGGCTACTTGGAAGGCTGAGGCGGAAGGATCGCCGGAGCCCAGCAGGTCGAGGCTGCGGTGGCCGGAAGTGGCCACTACACTCCAGTCTGGGCAACAGAGTGAGACTCTAACTCAAAAAACAAACAAACAAACAAACAAACAAAAAAAAACAAGTAATAAGACTAGGAAAATTATAATAGAAACTGTAAGTAAATATACAGTTAATAAAACCTTCCAGAGTTGAAAAATATTTTGAGTATTCAGATGTAAAGTACTCAATATATTAAGAAAAAAATCTTTCAGATAGTCAAAACAAATTTTTGGAAAAGGTTGCCA
>CAUYQG010058298.1:0-28222 GCA_963574415.1 Tarsius wallacei
TCGGTGGCTCAGCCTGTAATCCCACGCCTTGGGAGGCTGAGGTGAGTGGATTGCCTGAGCCCGCGGGTTCGAGACCCGCCTGGGCAGGCGAAACCTCATCTCTACAATAAATTAAAAAAAAAAAAAAAAAAAATTAGCCGGGCGTGGTAGCGCACGCCTGTAGTTCCGGCTACTCAGAAGGCTGAGGCGGAAGGATTGCCGGAGCCCAGCAGGTCGAGGCTGTGGTGGCTGGGAGCGGCCACTGCACTCCAGTCTGGGCAACAGAGTGAGACTCCAACTCAAAAAAAAAAAAAGTACAGGATAAGCTGGGCATGGTGGGTCACACCTGTAATCCTAGTGATTTGGGAGACCAAAGCAGGAAGATTTCTTGAACCCAGGAATTCCAGATCAATCTGGACAATACAGGGAGTTCCTGACTTTAAGAACAAAAAATTTTTTTTAATTAGCTGGGTGTGGTGGTATGGCTACTCAAGAGGCTGAGGCATGAGAATCACTTCAGCCCAGGAGTTTGAAGCTACAGCGAGCTATAATCATGCCACTGCACTCCAGCCTGGGCAACAAAGCCAGATTATGTCTCTAAATAAATAAATAAACAAACAAATAAATACATAAAAGTAAGTACAGGATGCCATTTAGCAAAAGAGGAAAAAAGCATTCAGAAAATTAAAAAATAACATTTACAAATATAAAATAAAATAGGAGAAATTAAAAATAAAACTGAATAGAAGTGGGGGGAAATTGAAGACAGGAAATTATCAAAGCATAATTCAAGAAAACTTCCCATAATAGAGGACATGAATTTCCAAATTTAGAGTGGCTACCAAATGTCTAGCACAATGGACAGAAACAAATCCACACCATGACACACCACTGTAAAATTTTAGAACATTAGGAACAAAAATAAGTTTGAAGAAAAGAAAAAAAATTGCAAACAAATGTTAGAATTACACTGGACTTCTCAACAGCAACAGTGGAATCAAGAAAATAGAACTGCATTTACAGATTCTGATGAAACTGATTTCTAATCCAAACTTCTATATCCAAACATACTACAATTGAGTAAAAATACATTTTTAGATATGTAAGAGCTCAATAAATGTTATATATCCTTCTCCAGGAAGCTTTTAGGGCATGGGCTCCCCAAAAATGTCAGAGTAAACAAAGAAATCAGAATACATAGTAGATTATGTTATGTCTTCAACTATTTACTGCCCCTCTCTGTTGGAACTAGGTTTTTTTCTTCCTATCCCACTGACATCAAGCTTGGTCAATGATTTGCTTTGAACAGTGGAATGTAAGTAGAAATGCTGGATATTGTTGTTCTTTTTTTTCCCTGAAATTTTAGTATGGCCCAGATGAAAATTGCTCCCTGGGTCCTGGGAAGAAGTCAACACTGAGCAGAGCTGCAGTCAATCCACACTAAATGTCTAATGAAAGGGAAAATAAACCTTTTTCATTTTAAGCCACTGATATTTTGGAGTCATTGCTGGAAAAAAAAAAAGTATCAAAAGCTGACTAATACACATAGGATCCTAGAAATGGAATCTAACACAGAAAGAGGTAATGTAAATCCTCAGAATAATAATAAACTTTGATCCCGGAATGACATCTGTGGAGCCAGTCTAAAGAAGAGTCAAGGTCAGAATGGACACAATTAGATGGTTTTCAGGGGTTTCCAAAAAAATGAAATTGGTAGGCTACCTAATATGCCTGACTATGTAGTATTGAGAAGAAATACACTTTTAGGGGACAATTTGGTAGAGTTTGTGATAATTATATAAAACAACATAAGCAAAAAATAAAAACAAAGCAGATATTAACTCCAAGAAAAACAAAAAGTTATATAAGAAAGGGAAAGTAATCATAGTATACGAATAAGTATTTACATAGTCATAATATACTTATTACTGATTTAACCAATATTATAATATAACTATATTGGGAAAATGGATAGGAAAATGTGTACATGTATGATTGGGGTAGGCTAGTGGTTGGAGTAGTTAAAAGAAACAATATATCTTTTTTTTTTTTTTTTGAGTTGGAGTCTCACTCTGTCACCCAGACTGGAGTGCAGTGGCCGCTCCTGGCCACCACAGCCTTGACCTGCTAGGCTCCGGCGATCCTTCCGCCTCAGCCTTCCAAGTAGCTGGAACTACAGGCGCGCGCTCCCACGCCCGGCTAATTTTTTGAGTTATTGTAGAGATGAGGTCTCGAACCCGCGGGTTCAGGCAATCTACTCACCTCAGCCTCCCAAAGCGCAGGATTACAGGCTGAGCCACCGAGCCCGGCAATATATCTTTCATAGATAACATCTGAATTTTTAAAAATCAAGAAGTTTGTCATGGACTAATGCCTGAAATCCCAGCACTTTGGGAGGCTAAGGCAGGAGGAATGCTAAAGGCTAAGAACTCAAGACCAGCCTGGGCAACATAGCAAGATCTCATCTCTACAAAATAAAAAACCAAGTAGTAGTATAAGCATATTATTTAGAGATATTGAGACAAATACCAAGAGAAACAGCCAAAATAGCTAAAAATTGTTGCACGGGGTGAGAAGCAAAAATTGGAGCCTAGGGAATGGATTTTTTTTTTTTTTGTAATAGGCCTTGTATAACGATTTAACTTCTAAACTATGTGCATGTATAACTTTGATATTAAAAAAACTTAAACGTTGAAATACAAGGACCACTTGAGGCTTAAGAACTCAAAAGATACAAAAAGAACAATATAATAAACCAATACAGCACACATCTACACAATAAAGAAAGAATAGAAGAAGAAAAAGAAAGCGAAGAGATAGTTTGTAAGAACTTTGTGAATTATAAAGTCCTAGGAATAAGTTAAAAGACTGAGTAGCATAGAAGTAGGAGAACATAATGGATAAAAATATGGGCTCTAGGTTCTGACACTCCACAGTTTACACTCTAGCTCTGCTGTGTACTAGCTGTGTGACCTTGGGAAATGTTACTAAGCCTCCGTTGTCTTATTTGTACAACAGGAATAATAACAGTCCCTCTCATAAAATGAGATAAGCCCTTGCACAAAGAAAATATTGGGAAAGTTTTAGCTGCTGTTAATCTCTTTTATTCCCTCATCTTCTATGTGGATTAATAAACATTAAATGGATAGCTAAAGGACAGTCAATAGAAGGAAGAATTTATTTATTTATTCATTTTTTTGAGTCGGAGTCTCACTCTGTCGCCCAGACTGGAGTGCAGTGGCCGCTCCCGGCCACCGCAGCCTCGACCTGCTGGGCTCCGGCGATCCTTCCGCCTCAGCCTTCTGAGTAGCTGGAACTACAGGCGCGCGCTACCACGCCCGGCTGATTTTTCTAATTGTTATTGTAGAGATGAGGTCTCGCCAAGTTGCCCAGGCGGGTCACGAAGAAGGAAGAATTTAAAGCAAAATCTGAGATGATATACAAACTGGAGAACTGGCCTATAAATACAGTAATTGAAAACTAACTATGCCTTGCTGTCACCTCAGCAATGGTTGGCAAGCTAACTATCTCGGAGCTACAGCCATTTCTTCCCTTTCTCTGTTCCCTTTCCTGACTTTTTTCCTCCTTTGTCCTACCCATTAGCAATATCATCTTTAAAAATTTTTTTTTATTTTTATTTTTTAGAGACAGGATCTTCCTCTGTCACCCAGGCTGGGGTACAGTGGTGTCATCATAGTCCACTGCTGCTTCGAACTCCTGGGCTCAGGCAATCATCCCACCTCAGACTCTCAAGTAGCTAGGACTCCAGGCATGTGCCACCACACTGGCTAATTTTTTGTTTTTTGTAGAGACAGGGTCTCTCGATTTTGCCCAGGCTGGTCTCAAACTCCTGGGTTCAAGTGATTCTCCTGCCTTGGCCTCCCAAAGTGCTGGAATTGCAGGCTTAAGCCATTGTGCCCAGCCTATCATCATCTCTTAATGTGCACTGAGCATTTCATCCATTCAACGAACATTTGTTGAATGTCTAATACACTTCTTTTAGTCTCTGATTCCCAAGTGCTCAGCTGATATAGCTACAATATTTAGACAACAGGTTAAGATTGTAGATAAGAAAAGGAATTTCTTCTGCAAAAAGTTCTTGTGATCAATGACAAACAAGGAGTAAATTAATACAAGAGCAATCACAGGGATATTTGACCAGCATCCCGTACTCACAGAAGTTCATTTCCTCTATGACTAGTACAGTTCTGATTTCAAATGCCATTTGATTTCCCTAATCTTGTAATTATAAAACATGATTTTTTTTTTTTTGAGTCAGAGTCTCACTCCATTGCCTAGGCTGGAGTGCAATGGCACAATCACAGTTCACTGCAGCCTCAACCTTCTGGGGTCAGGCAATCCTTCTGTCTCAGCCTCCCAAGTAGTTGACACTACAGGTGCACACCACCACACCCAGCTAATTTTTTATTCTTTATTTTTGTAGAGATGAGGTCTCACTATGTTGCCCAGGCTGCTCTTGAACTCTTGGGCTTAAGAAGTCCTCCCACTTCAGCCTCCCAAAGTGTTGGAATTATAGGCAACAGCCACCACACACAGCCTTATTTTCTTTTTTTCTTTCTTTTTTTTTTTTTTGAGTTGGAGTCTCGCTTCGTTGCCCAGTCTGGAATGTAGTGGTACGCTCACGGCCACCCAGCGTTGACCTGCTGGGCTCCAGCGATCCTTCTGCCTCAGCCTTCCAAGTAGCCAGAACTACAGGCGTGTACTGCCACACCCAGCTAATTTTTTGATTTATTGTAGAGATGAGGTCTCGCCAAGTTGCCCAAGGTGTTCTCAAACCTGTGAGCTCAGGCAATCCCCTCACCTTGGCTTCCCAAAGTGCTGGGATTACAGGCTTGAGCCACCGAGCCCGGCCAGCCTTATTTTCAAATTAAATTTTTTTGCCATTCTAAATGAGTTCAGTTGCATTCTAGGAAGCAAATTTTTTAAGGACATGGGTGGAGGAGGAGGAAACTTCCACTGTTAAGAGTTTATTGCTAGAAGAAGAAACCTAGGACTTTTATATAGAACATTGTTGTTGTTGTTGCTGTTGTTTTTCTACCCATCAACTCAGAGATGTTGCTATGGCTGACAAGAGGTATTCTTAAGGACCACCATTCCTTCATTCAGAGAATGCCCAAAAGTTAAATGGTAGTTTCTGTGACTCAAAGTTTATGAGACAAACTGCCTAAAGAAGTGTTTCACTCCTTTATAGACATCCTAGTATTCTGTATACCTTCCCCCTCCCAGTCCTTTTTATCCTTCTTATCCATATAGCTGGGACCTTTGGACCTGAAGTTTCCACTCAATCCATTCCTAGGACCATCCTGAATAGTCTTTATCTCAACACCCAATGTAAATTTGCCATTGCTGTTCTAGTTCTGGTCTTACGCCACACTTCTGACAGAGTTCAGATTTCTGAGACCTGGCCCCTACTTATGGTATCTGAGTTCCTATCTGGTTCCTTTAGTTAGCTCCCTTGCCTCAATACGCCACAAAATCACAGTCCCTCTGAGATGAAGTCCAATATGCTCTTACTAGTCCTCTATTCTGGATGCTGCTATCTGCAAACATCCCTGATTCAAACAGCAGGCTATCTGGATCTCTGAATAGTCCCTCTCCTAGATTATCTGGCATTGTTTTGTCCACTTTAGAAAAATTCTCTAACTCCAGGTTATTCTTCCTTCTTGTCAACAGTTTCCCAAGCTACCCTCCCTTCTGAAGTGTACCGGTGAGGTTGGACTTCTTTCTAGGACCTGTAGCTGGGTCCACCTTATACCTGTCTTGCCCCAAGGTACCTTGTCCACCTATAGTTAATCAGGGCATGCTTCCCATGTTCTAACATAAGATAGTTATTCAACCAGCCTACTGTGTAGAATGTAATTCTCATAAGAAAGTAGGAGGTCTGAACTTTAAGATCAAGACTACTCATACACACATAGCTTTTAACACACACACACACACACACACACACACACACACACACACACACAGACTACCTCTCCTTACTCACACTGCTGCCTGCCTATGAAAAGGCAGATATATGTCTATTTCCCTGCTTTTGAGTCACTGACAGGATTTGAAAGTAGATTGTACTAATGAAATGAGTTCCATTGGCAGAAATTTCAAGAAAATACAAGGTTTTAGCCGGGCACGGTGTCTCATCCTGTAATCCCAGCACTTTGGGAGGCTGAGGCAAGATGATTGCCTGAGCCCAGGTGTTCGAGACCAACCTGTGCAACTTGGTGAGACCTCATCTCTACAATAAATCACAAAAACTAGCTGGACGTGGTAGCGTGCATCTGTAGTTCCAGCTACTTGGAAGGCTGAGGCAGAAGGATAGCCAGAGCCCACCAGGATGAAGCTGCAGTGGCCGTAAGCATGCCACTACACTCCAGCCTGGACGACAAGAGTGAGACTCTAAATCAAAAAATAAAAAATAAAATAAAATACAAGGTTTTGCATTTGGGGGTATAATAATGACTAATGCCACCTACTATATGCTAGGTGCTGTTTTAAATGCTTCATATAAGCTAACTCTTTTTTTTTTTTTGAGTTGGAGTCTCACTCTGTTACCCAGGCTAGAATGCAATGGTGTGCTCACGGCCACCGCAGCCTCAACCTGCTGGGCTCAGGAGATCCTTCTGCCTCAGTCTTCCAAGTAACTAGAACTATAGGCATGCACTACCACTCCCAGCTAATTTTTTTGATATTGTAAAGACAAGGTCTTGCCATGCTGCCCAGGTTGGTCTGAAACCCCTGAGCTCAGGTAATCCTCTTAACTCCGCCTCCCAAAATGCTGAGATTACAGGCATGAGATTACACCATGCCAGCTTGTTTCTGATCTTTAGATCCTCCTTCAAACTGGATTTTGTAGTCCTTAAAGTTCAAACTGATTACTCTCAGTAAATCAAGAAACTCCTAGTACGTCTCTATCTTCATAATACATTTGCTAATGTAAACAGAAAAGCAGCCAATTACCAGTAAAGTGTGTTTTGTATTTATTAAACAATACCACAAAATTCTGATGAAAACCCCTATTGTAAATCAGACTTGAGGTGTTTTTTTTTGATCTTCAGAAACTGGTCCAGCTGTTTCTTCAGCTGCCTGGTAATTCCACGGGAACAAAATCAGTGAATCAGTTCAAAATCTAAATTCTGAAAAGGACAATGCATTTCCTTTTGTCTTCATAAGACACCTACATTTAAATTACAATGCAAAAGCAACCAGGCGCTGTGTGAGCAAATTTACATAATTGGTGTCAGAGGTCTAAAGCAGAAGGAAAAGGGGCTAGAAATTGATAGAGCTGATAGAGCTGATTATTCTATCCATCTTAGCATCTTTTCATACCTTATTAATGGAAACATTAAATTGTTGTACATATCTCCTTTAAGCCTATCTATACTAATAGGACTAAATTAAGTTAAAGAAAGAAAATTCAACCATGGATTTTGCATGTTTAGATCTATACGTTTTTGTTTAGAACATGCATGGCAAAAGATGTGCCCACTGCTGCAACGATTTCATGCTATTTACCATTTCTTTGTGACCAACTTGCTCACAAAGGCTGCCACATCTGTTGTACTAAGCAGCCAGTTCATCTTTTGGAAGGCTGCTCTTGATAATTCAAGAAAAAAGAATTTTTTTTTTTTTTTGAGTTGGAGTCTCACTCTGTCATCCAGGCTGGATATAGTACAGTGGCATGCTCATCGCCACCACAGACTTGACCTGCTGGGCTCAGGCGATCCTTCCGCCTTAGCCTTCCAAATAGCTGGAGCTACAGGTGCACGCTACCATGCCCGGCTAATTTTTTGATTTATTTGTAGAAACGAGGTCTTGCCAAGTTGCCCAGGCTGGTCTCAAACCCCTGGGCTCAGGCAGGCCACTCGCCTCGGCCTCCCAAAGTGCTGGAATTACAGGCTTGAGCCACCACACCCAGTCAAGAAAAAATTTAAAAGCCAAACACCTGCAGTAAGTCTGGCCTATGCTCTTCATAGTCCTTAGTCATTTTATGTCGAGAACACTGTCTTAGTAATAAGTGCTTGCAAGCAACAGAATCCCATTCAAACTAGGTCAAGCTTCAAGGTCTGATGCTTGTTGAAAAGATACAGGAGTATCTTGTGAAACCAAAGTTGGTGGGACTACCAGTTCTCACGAGGAATTTGACATGGAACTTGAAAGTCAGAAACTGAAAATATTATTTTTATCTCTTCTAGACTCCATAATATCTTCTTTTTTCCATGAAGATTGGATTTCTCTGCTTTAGCATGCCCTTGGTAGAAAATGGTAGAAACTGGGGCTAGCAGGCATTCTGAAAAGGACTCACAACAATACATTGTTGCTATTCTTTGAATTTAGAGATAAGAGGTAATGTAATTAATTAGTTCAATTGAGCCATTCCACATGTATACATATTTCAGAACATCATGTTGTTCACAATAAATATACACAATTTTGTTTTGTTTTAGAGACAGGGTCTTGTGCTATGTTGCCAAGGTTGCCTTGAACTACTTGGCTCAAACAGTCCTTTCACCTCAGCCTCCTAGGTAGCTGGGACTGCAAGCACACATCATCACCATGTCCAGCTAATATATACAATTTTTGTCAATTTAAAAAATTAAAAATAATTTTTAAAAAATTAGGCCAGCCTTGGTGGCTCAGCTGTAAGCCCAGCACTATGGGAGGCCAAGGCAAGCTGATTGCCTGAGTCTGCTAATTTGAGACCAGCCCTGGCAACTTGATGGGACCTCGTCTCTTAATAAAAAATTAGCTGGGCGTGGTAGCACAGGCCTGTAGTTCCGGCTACTTAGAAGGCTGAGGTGGAAGGATCGCCACAGCCCAGCTGGTCGACGGTGGAGTGGCTGTGAGCGTGCCACTACACTCCAGCCTGGGCGACGGAGGGAGACTCCAACTAAAATAAATACATACATACATACATACATACATACATACAAATTAGAGATAATGAATTGCAGATGAGTTAGCATTTAAGCCCTCTTGGATCCACATTTTGTCCATCTTTGCATCTCAAATTCACCCTGGCCTCTACTAATAACCTTCAACAGTTGACTTTTTCATTTCTGCATCTGCCAAAATCATCAACCAAATGTTGACAAGCTAGTGGTCAGCATTTGTCAACTTATATAACTGATATTGGCTTTTCTCTTCTCATGAAGAATCACCTAGAAATCTTATTTTCATGCTTCAAGAAGTTTCACAAATAATGCTTCAAATATCTCCATATTTTTTCTCCAGCTAAGTGCTCAGTGACCAAAAATAACATCAGAATAGCCAATCTACACCTTTTAGTTTTAACCTCCAAATAAATGAGACCAACGTAGATTCCGTCTTACTGTGAAGATCTATAACAGGAAAATTCAAAGTGATAGCCTTTTTAATTAACACATAATTTTGACTTCCTGACTGAAAATGGAGTCACTTTATTAAGATACAGCTATATCATTGTCAATTCCAAGTGACATTTCAGGAAAGAATAAGTGATGGTGATCCATTTAATGACCGAATTGAGCCATGATAATCCCATGTCACTGTAATTTAACTCAGATCAAGTCCTCTTTCCATGCCAAGAAGGAGAAAGTGCCTTCCTAATTGTTTTTAATTTAATTTAATTTTTACAATCTATGTGAAAGTCCCCTTCTGGCATCTAGAGTTTTCCTAAATATAAGAGATAAAGAAGATCCCATGCTGAATAGCTTTTTAAACTCACTCAATAAGAGCTTAGAATTTTAGGAGTTGAAGATAGAGATGATTTCCAAATGCATCTGTGCAGAAAATGCTGACTATGGGTGCTGGTCCAGGAATAACCACATCTGTTCTTTGCCTTCTTATGTTTTCCAAATGACTCATAAAGGACCCTCTGCATTCAAATAGTGTGTCATGAAATGGGAACGATAAAATACAGAAAATGGACATTGCTGTCTCTTCTTGTTGAATCCAGCTTTTTGTTACCTGGTGTGAGGCCAGAATAGCACATCTAAAACAGGAGTGAGTTGTACTCCATGCCAGCCACTTCCAGTGCTCTGTGCTATTTCTCTGTTATTTGTGTGGCACCTCTCCCTGGGGGAAGCAGTGCTGCTTTGTCTTTGAGAATATCCGGTCCAGTGGTTCTTAACCCTGTCTGCAAATTAGTATTACCTGGGAGAATTTTTTTTTTTTTAGACTCATGTGTGGCTTCCACCAATTAAATTAGAATCTCTGGGAACTAGACTTAGATATCAAGGTTTTTTTAAAGAGCTCTTCAGGAGATTTATGACTGTGCCAGCAGAGGTGAGAATCCCCCAGATTAGACCTGATGAAAATAATCTGACCATTATAGACTAATATATCTCAACCTTTATTTAATTCATTATCACCTCTAAGGAGACTTTTTAGACTTATTTTTTCAATAATCTGTCCTCCTGTGAAAATTTAATTCCACAGATATATTGTGTATCTATTTGTATTTGTGTACTGTATATACAGCACGTTTGTGCGCTTGTTTCTCTCTCTCTCTCTCTCTCTCTCTCTCTCTCTCTCAGAGAATACAGTCTGATTCTGTTGCCCAGGCTAGAGTGCAGTGGTGTGATCATAGCTCACTGCATGCAGCCTCTAACTCCTTGGCTTAAGCAATTCTCCCACCGCAGCCTCCTGAACAGCTGGTACTACATGTGTGCACCACCATGCCCAGTTAATACTTTCATTTTTATTTTTAGAGACAAGGTCTCATTATGTTGCTCAGGTTGGTCTTGAACTTCTTCTTCTTCTTCTTCTCTTTCTTTTTTCTTTTTTTGAGTTGGAGTCTCACTCTGTCGCCCAAGCTGGAGTGCAGTGGCACACTCATGGCCACCCCAACGTCGACCTGCTGGACTCAGGCGATCCTTCTGCCTTCACTTTCCAAGTAGCCGGAACTACAGGCATGCACTTCCACACCTGGCTAATTTTTTGATTTATTGTAGAAACAAGGTCTCGCCAAGTTGCCCACGCTGGTCTCAAAGCCCTGGGCTCAGGAATTCTCTCACCTTGGCCTCCCATAGTGCTGGTATTATAGGCTTGAGCTACTGTGCAGGTCCTCCACTCACATTTCAATGGCCAAAGCAACTCACATGGTGACACCTGAGCTCAACAGGACACACAAGTGTGTTCTTCTCACAGGAAGAGGAACTAGATATTGGCATGCGATCTACCAGAGCAGGCAGTCTTCTTAGATGTGTCCACTGTGATTAAAAGACATACACGCAGGGCGTGGTGGTTCATGACTATAATCTCAGCACCTTGAAAGGCCAAGGCTGGAGAATCACTTGAGCTCAGGAATTCGAGACCAGCCTGGACAACATAGTGAGACCCTGCCTCTACAAAAAAAAAATACCAAAAAAATGAGCCAGTTGTGGTGACACGCACCTATAGTCCCAGCTATTGTACTCAGGAGGATGAAGCAGAAGGATCACCTGGAACCAGGAGGTTGAGGCTGTGGTAAGCTGTGATCATGCCACTGTACACTCCAGCCTGGAAAACAGAGTGAGACTCTGTCTAAAAACAAATCAAAAAAAAAAGATATACACATTTCTATTGATCCATAAGAGCCTCTCTCCTGATTACATACTGTGCACCTGGGACTAGATCAAGGCAGGGCATGACATGGCACTGGCAATGCTATTCCCATTTTGATATGTATGCCTGTCTTTTACTTGAATTAAGGTGAAATTAAGAGAACTCAGTGGGCATTCATTTCTTTTTCAAACTCAGTAGACGTGTCTTTATCATGGTTCCTATAACCCTGTAGGAATGAGCATGGCACTTGCATTATTAACAAGAATACTTTTAGTGTCTCTTCTAATAGTCTTTTGGAGCACATCAGATTTTCCTCATTGGATTTTTTTTGTTTTGTTTTGTTTTGTTTTTGAGTAAGAATCTCACTCTGTTGCCCAGTCTGGAGTGCCGTAGCACACTCACAGCCACTGTAGCCTCAGCCTGCTGGGCTCAGGCAATCCTTCTGCCTCAGCCTTCCAAGTAGCTGGAAATACAGGTACACGCCACCACACCCAGCTATTTTTTTTTTTTGTTTATTGCAGAGACGAGTTCTCACCATGTTGCCCAGGCTGGTCTCGGACCCCTGGACTCAGGCAATCCTCTCACCTCTTCCTCTCAAAGTGCTGGTATTACAGACATGAGCCACTGCGCCCTGCTCCCCATTGGCTTTTGATCAGATTTCATATTTCCAGTATGAGGTTTGGGAGTATTCACTGACTATAATATATATTCTGTGCAAAACTTATTTTAGGCTGGGCACCATGGCTTACACCTGTAATTCCAAAATTTTGGGAGGCTGAGGTGGGAAAATTGCTTGAGGCTGGGAGTTCAAGATCTGCCCGGGCAACATAGCAAGTCCTCATCTCTACAAAAGCTTAAAAAAGTTAGCCAGGTCTGGTGGCAGGCACCTGTAGTACCAGCTACTCAGGAGACTGAGGTGGGAAGATTCCTTAAATCAGGGAGTTCAAGACTCCTGTGAACTACGATCATGCCACAGTACTATAGCCTGGGCAACAGAGCAAGACTCTGTCTCTGGAAAAACAAAAAATCTTATTTTAGCTTCAAACCCAGAAAAATCAGGTTAACATTCTGTTTTGTCACTGTTGTTGTTGTTGATCAATAATTATTCTGCCAGGGCTATATAAAATTTCTAAGACTTATGAAGGAAATGGTAAGGATTTTTCCCATCACAAACCATGATGGTTAGACATATTGCAAGTGCTGTAATCTAGAATGAAGTTTGGATACAGTATCCACACACAAAAAAAATGGTACTTCATAGTTGAGATCATGCACATTATTTAGAAATAGCCAGGGGGCACTAAAAGAAATAATGCTTGTAGAAAGTAAAGATTTAACTTAAATTGACATTATGCCTCAAAGTATTTAATATGATGCTCCTCCATTCTTGTTGCAATTAAGACAGCAACTCTCATTAGTTACCAAGAGACTCTTTGAACTACAAAGTTGTTCTAAGGGCTTGGAAGTTTTTAGAAAGCACTTTGATGAGGAAAAAAAAAGTTGAATTCTTGGTTCTGTGCTCTATGTTCTATGCTGAAAAATAAAGCCTTAACTTTGAAAGACCCCAAACAGTAGATCACATCACAATAGAGCCATAGTAAATTCCATAATGTTTTTCCCACATGCCTTTTTCTCTATGGTTTGTCTGGCTTTACCTTGTGGACAAAACTTCACTCTTCGGAAGTGGTCCTCCCATAACCCTTTTCTCTCGTAGTCCATTCCTTGCCTCTGCACCTATCTCTGCTGCAACAGTCTCAATGCTCTGAGGAGAATAGAAAGTTTTTGGCCAGGCTCAATGGCTCATGCCTGAAATCCCAACACCTTGGGAGGCCGAGGCAGGAGGATTGCTTGAGCCCAGGAGTTTGTGACCAGCCTGGGCAACATAGCAAGACCTTTTCTCTACAAAAAAAAAAAAATCAAAAGCTTAGTTGGGCATGGTGGCACGTACCTATAGTTCCAGCTACTTAGGAGGCTGATGCGGAAGTATTGCCTGAGTCCAGGAGGTCGAAGTTGTAGTGAGTCGTAATTGTGCTACTGCACTCCAGCCTGTGTGACAGAGTGACAGAGCGCGACCTAGACTCAAAAAAAAAAAAAAAGAGGTCAGGTTTGGTGGCTTAGCCTGTAATCCCAGCACTTTGGGAGGCCGAGGCGTGTGGATTGCCTGAGCCCGCAGGTTCAAGACCAGCCCAGACAACTTGGCGAGACCTCGTCTCTACAATAAAATGTAAAAAATAGTCGGGTGTGGTAGCGCGCATCTATAGTTCCAGCTACTTGGAAGGCTGAGGCAGAAGGATCACTGGAGCCCAGAAGTTTGATGCTGGGGTGGCTGTGAGTGTGTGTGCCTAAGAAGGAGTGAGACTCCAACTCAAAAACAAAAACAAAAAAAACCACGAGTTTTTCTTCCTAGGATTCCATTGTTTACTTTTCTGCAGTTCTGTTCCCTCCTAAGTCTTGTAGAAACCTATTCCCGAATGTCACAGAGAAGGGTCATTCTCTCAGGATCCTAAAGATGTCACCAATGTCGAGCTTTTTGTTCTAGTAGATATGTTATCTCACATAGAATGTCTAAAATTCATTCCCCTCACACCATATGTTGCTAGAATTTAATGATTAAAACAGGAGCATCTGTGCTTTTTATCACCTGTTCTTGCTGGAAATCTACAAGGTTGGAAAACCCAAATCTTATATTCCCAGCTCTTTTTGGGGAAGGGCCCTTTCAAAAGATCCAGGTTTTTTTCTAGTATCCCAGAGACTCTTGGAGTCATCAGGGATACCTATGAAATCCTTGATTGGGTCCAGTTTATTGAGAAGGGAAGATTTTGTGCATGACAGAATTGCATGAACATTTTCACAAAACTGGACCCCAGCTCTCCCAGTACCTCCATGGAAACAGGAAATCAATGGAAGTTCTCCAGGTAGCCCACTGCCCTGTTTATCCTCTGGTTCTCCCAGATTCTAACCTATTTCCTACTGTTTCCCTACACAATTACAGCTCTGTCTGGTGCAGTTCTTTGTTCACTTTTGGTTTTCCTCATGAATTGGGAATCTGACTTTGACCTGGCATTAAATCCTCATAGTCAACTCTGGACAAGCAGGAGAGTGTCCTTCCTTAGGGAGATCATTGAAGAGTATGCAATACCGCCGCCTTGTGGAAGACAATAATTATATTCTTTGTGGCTGAAATGGCTAAAAATAAATAAACTCGAAACAAAATACTAAAACAAGTGCAAATTGGAATGGAGCCAGAGAGTTGCTTTTCATTTTGTACCTTTTCATAGTATTCAAATTGTTGCCATTTGCATGAAAAAACCTTATTTTAAAATAAGTTTAGTTCATTAATAAATTTCAAAAAGTTAAAAGATAAGATATTAAAATTAGGATATTAGGAAGTGTACTATTGGGTAAGTCATTTAAAGTTTGTCCTGGATTCACCTTAAACTAGTTATTTAACTTTAATAATTTGATTTTGTTTCCTCATTAGTAAAATGTGGGGGTTGGATTTTATGACACAAATTATAATTATTGTTCTATTAACTTTTCATTAAATTTTTTCCAAACTTCTTTGACCAGGTATAGTAATTAATGTGTATGTCACTCACATAACAGAAAATGGAAATCTTTTAGTAATTAAAGTTGAATCAAAACAGGGTCATTCTAACCTGATGGTTCTCAAACATCTGCAGCTGCACGTCAGAATCCATCTGGAGAGCTTTAAAAATTCCATTTTCTGATCCTCACCCCAGTTTATATTAGACTCTCTCAGGGTGGTCCCAGCAATAGACATCTTTTAAATCTTCTTAAATAATTCCATTGTACAACTAAGATTGAGAATTACTGCTAGTTAAATTGTTACCAGGTCTGAAAAACATCTCCTTTACAGGGTTAAAATTCTACTGTCAAATCATTGTTACTTGAGTTAATGACTGTCCTCTTTTCAATGTAAACATACCCACCCAGATTAAATTTTAACCAAATGCTTTGATTCAAATTAGTTTCATAAGAGCATTTTGTTCCGAGCTAAGGTCAAAGAGGTTGAGAACTTAAATAGGGTTGGAAAAAAAATAACTCATTGTGGAGTAGATATGTCATGAAATACTTTGGGAGAGGTTAGTTTTGAATAGACTGCAGAAAGGAAAATAATGAGCAACAATCACGTGGACACCAGAAATGAAGAGGATGAATCAGAACAGAAAGAGGCAGGTAAATGAACCAAAGACTAATTTCTTTTTTTTTTTTTTTGAGTTGGAGTCTCATTCTGTTGCTTAGGCTGGAGTGCAGTGGCATGCTCACAGTCACCACAGCCTCAACCTGCTGGGCTCAGGTGATTCGTCCACCTCAGCCTTCCAAGTAGCTGGAACTACAGGCACATGCCACCATGCCCAGCTAATTTTTTTATTTATTGTAGAGATGAAGTCTCGTCAAGTTGCCTGGACTGGTCTTGAACCCATGGGCTCAGGCAATCCCCTCACCTCAGCCTCCCAAAGTGCCGGGATTATAGGCGTGAGGCACCACGCCCAGCCCCAAAGACTAATTTCAACTACTTTAAATTTGTCTAAAAATGTCCCTTAATCCAATTCACAATGTAATAATTCCTAATAATATCAAATCTCTCAGGTTGAGTAGAGGAGTCTAGATATGCAGAGCATCTTAGTATTTTTTCTATGTAAAAAATTAAAAAATACTGTATTTGTTATTTTATATAACATTGCTTTATTTAGTCTTTATGAGGCAGATTATTCAGTGCAAGTTAGACACAGATAGATAAGTTTCTTGTAGGCGGTTTAACTTAAAATAGCGTAAGCATTCAGACGTGTTTCTTATCAGTACCTGATCTTCACCCAACCAACCAGGCACACCAGACCTGACCACTTTGCAGGCTGGAATGTGAACCTACCAGTGCAGGAAATCACAGAAACAGTAGGGAATTACCCAAAACACAGACATGGTGGTCTAAGAAAAGCCCAAACCTAGTTAGGCAATAACTTTAATTATTTAGGTCCTTGTGACCTTAGAAAGTTGAGAGATGGTAATCAAAACTCATGACCAGACACCTGCAGTCCACCCTCTTAGCTCATGGCTTACTTAATCATGGTTGCAAAAGTATATAAAAATTTTTATTAAAGGCAAGCACGTGTTTTTTTCTCTTAAGGCACTCATGCCCACTGAACATGTCTCTTTCTTTCTAATAAATTCTGTCTTAAACTATATTTGGGACTCACTCTGAAATGCTTTTCTGTGAAGTCAAAAAACCAATGGAGCAACACACCACACCCCACCTGGTATCATGTCAAAATTTCATGAAATAGGTATTATCTTCATTTTTCAGATTTAAAATTTAACAGATTTGAATAAAGTAGGATCAACTTTGCTTTGTCACAATGAAAAGAAACTTAATCAAAAGGAAATTACATTTTAATGTATTTATTTGGCATCTTGAAAGAAGGGGTGTGTGTGTGTGTGTGTGTGTGTGTGTGTGTGTGTGTGTGTGTGTTTGAGCTGTCCTCAATGATTATTCCTCAGATAACTGGCTACTGCCCTCAGATATCTGTTCATCTGTTCTTTTCTTTTCTTTTTTTTTTTTTGTGAGTCGAAGTCTCACTCTGTCGCCCAGACTGGAGTGCAGTGGCCGCTCCCGGCCACCGCAGCCTCAACCTGCTGGGCTCCGGCGATCCTTCTGTCTCAGCCTTCCAAGGAGCCGGAACTACAGGCGTGCGCTACCACACCCGGCTGATTTTTTTTGATTTATTGTAGAGATGAGGTCTCGCCAGGTTGCCCATGCGGGTCTCGAATCCGTGGACTCAGGCAATCCACTCACCTCAGCCTCCCGAGGCACGAGATTACAGGCTGAGCCACCGAGCCCGGCTTGTTCTTTTCTTTTTAAAAAAAGATTTTAAATATTATTTTCTAATATGTTATATTATGCGCATCTCAAGATAAAAATGTGACAAAGAATATGACCTGTTTTCTTCTTTAATCGCACATATGCATACTCACACACACTTCCCTTTTTAATGATAAATAGATATTTTGAAAAAATGTTAAATTACTACTTGTAAAAAGTGATCTGACAGATTACCAAATATTATACCTTGACTGATTTTCTAACCTCACAAAACATTAAAAGCATAAACTTTTGTTTTACCTAGTAAGCTAACAGAATATTTTATTTGCATATTTTGAAGCATTAGCAACCAAAGCAGGAAGCAACTAATGAGAAAGAATGAGCTTCCTTTCATGAAAATGAAAGGAATGTCGTTTCCACCAATGCTTAACAAGTGACCTTTACAGAGAAATGTCCTATAAAATGAGGTCGGCAGTAGTTTTGGTTACAGTATTTTCTTCCTGATACAGAATCTTCAGGGACCGTCTGAGAAGGAACGGTTAGCTCTGTACTAAGTGAAACCTGGATTCACAGACCTGACCACTTTGCAGGCTGGAATGTGGATCTACCAGGGCAGGAAATCACAGAAACAGTAGGGAATTACCCAAAACACAGACATGATGTTCTAAGAAAAGCCCAAACCTAGTTAGGCAATGGCTTTAATTATTCAGACAGTCCTTGTGACCTTAGAGGGTTGAGAGATGGTAATCAAAACTCATGACCAGACACCTGCAGCCCACCCTCTTAGCTAATGGTTTGCTTAATCATGGTTGTAAAAGTATATAAAGCTTCTTGTTAAAGGCAAGCACGTGCTTTTTCTCTTAAGTCACCCATGCCCATTGGACATGCCTCTTTCTTTCTAACAAATTCTGTCTTAAACTATACTTGAAACTCACTTTGAAATGCTTTTCTGTGGCGAAGTCAAAGAACCCATGGAACAACACAGCGCACCACACCCAGCATCAATATTGCAGCCGGCTGGACGCGGTGGCTCAAGTCTGTAATCCCAGCACTTTGAGAGGCCGAAGTCAGGGGATTGCCTGAGCCCACGTGTTCAAGAATAGCCTGGGCAACTTGGTGAGACCCCATCTCTATAATAAATCAAAAAATTAGCCGGGCATGTTAGCATGTGCCTATAGTTCCAGCTACTTGGAGGGCTGAGGCTGAAGGATCGCCTGAGCCCAGCGGGTCAATGCTGGGGTGGCTGTGAGCACTCCAGCCTGGGTGACGGAGTGACGGAGAGAGACCCCAACTCAAAAAAAAAAAATTGCAGCAAACATGTACTTTTAAAAACATAACTCTGATCTCTTCATTCTCCTTATTAAAGCTCCAATTACTTCCTACTGCCCTCAGAATAAATAATAAATTCTTAGAACTGCATGATCCAATTCCTACCTGCTTGTATATGCTCACATTGTGCCCCACTCTCCATCACTTATTCCTACAACTCTGAATTTTTTCAGTACTTAGAACACATCATTATTTCTAATGTCTTAGAGTTCTTAGATACTGTTCCCATCCTCTTTCAATTCCCTTCCCACTTTCATCTAACTACTTCCTACTATCCTTTAAAATTCAGTTTACATGTTACTTTTTCCAGGAAGCTTTCCCTAATTACTCAGACTAAATTATGTCCCCCCCAACATGCTCCTGTTAAATTTTGCCTTTCTCCATCATAATATTCAACACATTTATAATTATGCATTCATGTCTGGCTTTTCTGATTGACTGGAAGCCTCATGAGGGTATTTAAGACAGTGGCTATCCCTATTTATTATTGAATGAAGAAAATTAATGAAAACTTTGGTCACTGCTCTCAGGAGTCCACAGCCTAGTAGGGAAGACATACTAGAACTCATTCTTAAGTTTAACACAAGATAAACTTTAACACATTCTTAATTTTAACACAAGATAAATGCAATAGTGACACAACATGCAATGAAAGTAATAGGAAAAAAAGAGAAAGAGACATTTAACTCTTAATAAGGAGTTGTAAGCTGGGTACGGTGGCTCAAGTCTGTAATCTCGGCACTTTGGGAAGCTGAGGTGAGAGGGTTGCCTGAGCCCACGGGTTCGAGACCAGCCCAGGCAACTTGGCAAGACCTCGTCGCTACAATAAGTCAAAAAATAAAAATAAGGAGTTGAAAAATAATGCTATTCAAGCTAAGCCATAAAGGATAGAAAATCTTTGATGGGAAAGGATTTCACAAGAAGAGATTGGCATAACCAAAGACATGGATAGATGGGTTTGAGCTAAGGCTGAGGTACAGAATGTGAGGAAGAGTGTGTTACAAAATCAAGTTGAAAAAGTAGGCTGGCATTATCAAACCAAATATCAAGACTGAGGAGTCTGTATGCTATTCTGTAGGCAATAAAACCAAATCTCTCTTTAGAGAGGTCATTTTGCATTGTATAGAATTAAATGAAAGAGAAGGAGAGAAGAAGCAGAGAGATCATTTAGGGACTATTTAGAAAAGTAGATCTATTTATAGATAGCAGTCTTTCTACATACTAAATATGTCTATAAACATTTAAACACACAAGAGATTAATAAACCTCTATCCTATTTTATACAAGCAGATATTACAGAGGCTGATTCCAGGAGAATATATGGAATATAGCTAAATCTATAACAAGAGGTGCAAGTACCAGAGTTAGTGTGGCTCTTTCTTTCTTTCTTTTCCTTCTTTCTTTCTTGAGACAGAGTTCGGTGGCTTATTCACATGTACTGCCATAGGGTAATATGGCCTTGAACTCCTGGACTCAAGCAATCTTCCAGTCTTAGTTTCCCAAGAAGCTGGGCTTACAGGCATGCACCACAGCACCTGACTAGAATGGTTGTATTTTTGAAACAGGTTTTTATCATGGCTAAATAACAGGATCTCCAATAATAATGCTGGTCATTTCACTTAAAGAGCAAAATGCCTCAATTATGTAAAGAAGCAGATCTGGCATTTGAAAACAAAAATAATAGTATCAAATTACTTAAAACTCTTATCTCATTTCAGGAAAATTAATTCTCATACCCAACTCGTGTGACCACAGTCTACCTAAAAGACCAATCTGGCGGTTAGTTTCCTGTAAGCAAAAGGCAATTTATAATGTTTTCCATGGCACAATGCTTTAATAATAGTCCTTTCTGATGCGGAATGCATAACTTATACAAGCATATCATGACTCTGAAATTTCCTGCATCTATTCTGAGAGACGTGTCTTTTTTTTTTCTTGCTTTCAGATGCATTGTTTGGTGTGTGATAGGCATTCCTTTTGCATGCATCTCCGTAGTAGAAGGTAACAGTCTCAGCCGGGCTCGGTAGCTCAGCCTGTAATCCCGCGCCTTTGGGAGGCTGAGGTGAGTGGAATGCCTGAGCCCGCGAGTTCGAGACCCGCCTGGGCAAGCGAGACCTCATCTCTACAATAAATCAAAAACTTAGCCGGGTGTGGTAGCGCGCACCTGTAGTTCCAGCTACTTGGAAGGCTGAGACGCAAGGATCGCCTGAGCCCAGCAGGTCGAGGCTGTGGTGGCCGGGAGCGGCCACTGCACTCCAGTCTGGGCGACAGAGTGAGACTCCAACTCAAAAAAAAAAAAGAAGGTAACAGTCTCATATTTGTGGGTGTCTTCTTTTCCTAGATCTTGTATTTGCAAGAAACTATGGAATTATGGTAGTTCCTTCAAGGATAAATATTTGCTCTGTTTAAATTAAATGTATACTTTATAGCTGTTTCTATGCTTTTCTGAAGAGAGAATAAGCTTTCATTTCAAAACTGAATCATGATGCAATCATGATTAATTTTAAATGACAATTAAATTAATATCTATATTTCAAACAATGCCTATAACTTAAACAAAGCAAGAGCAATATGAATAGTACAACCAAGGTCATGCACACATATACAGACATCAACAACTAAGGCTGCTTCTTGGATGAGAACAATTTTATGATTCCATACCCTAATTTTAGAGACACACCCTGATTTCAGAGATGTTAAAACATGGAGAAAAGGAAGTACATCACAGAGTCAATGAAAGATGGTCAGTCCTGCCTCCTCAACTAGTCTATAAATCTTTGAAAGTTGGAACCTGCATCCAGGTAGGATGTTCTCTGCAAATAACACCAATCTTGAATCAAATGTCCTAAATAAAAAGTACATTGGCTCATATATGCAACAAAATATTATGCAGCCATAAAGAAGGACAAACATATGGACTTTGCAGTAACTTAGATGGATTTAGAGTCCATCATACTCAGTGATCTATCACAGAAACCAAGAACTGAGTACTATATCTTCTCACTCATAAGTGGACCCTGAATAATTACCATAAATACTTTAAGAAAGGGATTGACAGTAGCGGGATACTACTGGGGTGGGGGTGGTTTGATCTCAAATCAAGCAAAGTGGGGACCAAAGGGAGGCCCAAATTTTACCTGTACAATGACCACTTGTATACCTAATCTTGAATTGTACCTCACATCTTTAAAATAAAAATAAACAATAATTTCTGACTACTCCAGAACTCTCTTGAATGCTTCTTTTGCATCTCTACTAGTACCTAGCACTTGTCACACTAATGATCATTTCGTTAAGGCCAAAGACTATGTCTTACTTATCTTTTCTGTTCTCTTATTTCTTGCACATAATTGGTGCTCAGTATACATCTACTACAATTTTAATAGTAGGTATTATTGTTTATAACATTGGTTGTCTTCTTTACCAAAAAAATTAAAATTACTTATAGTTTCTTTTTCTTTTTTTATTCAGAAGTCCCTGTACCAACAGAAAGAAAACAAACGATTTTGCTTGAAAAATCTGTCCCAGTTACATTCTTGGGCTAAATTCTTGTTATTCCCAAGAATTTCATGATCATGGCAACTTATCCATGAAAGTAAAGTTGGAAGATGTGTCATAGCTAAATAGTGAACCAATATCATTAAAAGAAACAAGATATAGTAACCAAAGTTCTTTACTAAAAGTTTTAGAAAAGATTCAGGGAAGAAGGAAGTATCCCTGCGTCTGTCTATATCAAAAGATTTTTTTTTGTGGACCTCTGCAGCAAAGAAGACAGAAAATTAGAGATTTTAGCTCTCTATTTTTTATTCTGATTGTATTTCTTGTTTTAAGCTACTCTGCTTTCATTTCATTTGATCTTTGAAGTCTGAAAATTAGATAGACAAGATCTGCTTGGCTAGGTAAACTTTTTATCCTGAGTAGTCAGGGCTTCGTGCTTTGGAGACTTTTTTTTTTTTCTATTCTGACATTCATTTTAAATGTCTCAAAATCACCAACCAGAATATGAGCCCCATATAGGCAGGGATGTTGCTTGTCTTGTTCCTGAATTCCCACTTCCAAGCACAGTGTTCAGTCCAAATTAAGTGTTTGATCATTTTTTAATAGAGCTAGATTTGGCAGCACATATACTAAAATTGGAATAATAATTTTTTGGCAAATGAAATAAATTAGAAGAATGGCAATAAGAAGAAATGATGTTGCTATGTAGTGAATTGTGAGATATTAGTACTGTATTGTATTTTCTACCTAGAAAATTGTTAGAGCTTTTGTTTTGTCTTGTTTTGTTTGCGTCAGAGACTCACTCTATCGCCCAGGCTGGAGTGCAGTGTCACAGTGTCAGCCACTGCAGCCTCAACCTGCTGAGCTCAGGCAACCCTTCTACCTCAGCCCTCCAAGTAGCTGGAACTATAGGCGCAGACCACAGTGCCTGGCTAATTTTTTGATTTATGGTAGAGATGAGGTCTTGCCAAAGTGGCCCAGGCTTGTTTTGAACCCCTGGGCTCAGGCAATCCTCTCACCTCCACTTCTCAAAGTGCTGGGATTACAGGCCTGAGCCACCACATCTTCTCTTAAACCTTTAAATGAGGAGGACTAGGAATATGCATAATTAAACATTTCATGGTAATGGTTTTCCTTATAAAAAATTGAAATTTTCAAGGTACAAATTTGGGGAAACCCCAAATCTTTATTTTCAATAATATAGAAGGATATCATTCAATTTTATGCACAGTTTGTTTATAAGCGGAGCTTAGAATTAAATTAGCAAAGTGATGCACATAGAAGGCATTTCAGTGGCTGATTATTAAATTTAGTTATACCGTCTTATAAATCAAGTGGTAGGATTTGACGAGACGAGTACATGATTTGTGAAAAACACTGGCATGTGGAACTGGAGGGTTTTCCTATTCAAATGTCTTTGGTTACTTAATATCTTCAACTATATGAGGGGGAACCCTCCACAAAAAAAAAAAAAAAAAAAAACCGAATTTTTTTTTGGAGAGTGGGCCCCTTGTAGTACAGGCTTCCTCCACTACGTAAGTGTTTTAGGAACCCTTCAGCATCAGTGTACCAGTTAGCATTGTTGTGAGAGGCTGCGTTCAGCTTCAATGATTTTTTTTCAGTGTGTTTGCCCATTTCATGATAGATGATTTAGTAGTGCACCTGTCCACACTGCACTGAGTGTTCAGCAGTTTTTGACCAAAACAGCATGACCCTGTTCCCCATCCTTCCTATTCACTCGATCTCACCCCAAGCAACTTTTTTTCTGTTTCCCTGGATGAAAAAAGTCCTCAAAGGGAAACATTTTGCTGATGTGGAAGAGATAAAAAAAAAAAAAACGGCAGAAGCACTAAAAGGCATCATCAACATTGACAAGTTCAAAAACTGAGCAGTAGAAAAAACATCTCAAAGGGTATTGCATTAAACGAAGAATACTTTGAAGGTGACTGATGTTTAGACATGTAAGAATAAATACACAATTTTTTATAAATAAATTCTGGGGTATTTTTTGGTCGTCCCCCCCCATCGTATACAGATAATGCCCCAGAACTACTAGAAGAATTACTATGTATCACTTAGATAATTAATAACAAATGGGATGTTGAAAGAAGATGCTTGGCTCTGTCATGTAATTTTAGGTAATTTTTAAATACAATTGAATTACAATTTAGGGAAAAAAGGCTTGATACTTAATAAATATCCCCCAAAGTGATATATTTAAATAAATTAAATAGATTTCCAGACTCTAGGAGTGTCAAAATTTGTCAGATGCTCTGTAGACATAATTTCATACACCCTCCAACACCCACAGAAGGAAAAGTTCTATTTCTGTGTTGCTTAGTAGATATGTTTAATGAAAACTTTTGAAATACGGTGACCAGCTCATCCTGGTTTGCTGGGACTTTCTCAATTTTAAAAGTTCTGTGTCTAAGGAAATTCCGTGGTCCCAGAAAAACCAGGATAGTTGATCATCCTCCTTTGAAATTTTCTTTCAAGAAAGCCTACTTGGAACTACCCAGATTTCCTAATGTACCTTTTTTTCTCCCTCCTATCTTTTCCAAGTTTATAGTTGTTCTTCGAAATTAAAAAATGTTTCTTTCTTGTGTCTCCGCTGACTTGTTTCTCTTAGCTTGTTATGGACTCAAAAGCCAAGATTTTTTCTTTTATAGGTGTATACCTATTATATTTGTTAAGCTCTAAATAGATGACCTCCATGAATTTTATTAGAGTGAATAAATAATTCACCAGAGAAGTTGGTATAGGCACATTGACAGACCTTTTTTATTAGCCTGAGGGATTTTAAAATGAAAATGAAAATTAACAAAATTGTGCTTTACAGGTTTGAAAACACATGTGTATGACAATCTTTGATAAAGATCCCTTCCTTTTGGGATTCTCCATCCCTCAGTTTTAAAAAAATGATTCAACCCCTTTTTCTCCTAGTTTAGTGTATCCCAAAGAGAAGCATATATACCACCAGGATACAGGAAATGATTTTAGGTGATACAGACACAATGGTAATTAACTTGAGCAATAAAAAATTATTTTCCTTTTAATTCACTTTTAATAACACTGATTCTTGGATGGACTTAGAGGTTATAATACTGAGTGATCGGTCTGGAGCGGTGGCTCAAGCCTGTAATCCCAGCACTTTGGGAGGACGAAGAGAGAGGATTACCTGAGCTCACAGTTTCGAGACCAGCCTGGGCAACTTGGTGAGACCTTGTCTCTACAATAAATCAAAAAAATAATACATAATAATAAGCTGGGCATGGTAGCGTGCACCTGTAGGCTGAGGTGGAAGGATCACCTGAGCCCAGCAGGTCGAGGCTGCAGTGGCCGTGAGCGTGCCACTGCACTACAGTCTGGATGACAGAGTGAGACTCTAACTCAAAAAAAAAAAAAAATACTGAGTGATCTATCACAGAAACAAAGAACCAAGTATCACACGTTCTCACTCATAAGCGGACCTTGAACAACTATCGTAATACTGTAAGAAAAGGATTAGCAGTAGTGGGAAACTGCGGTGGGGAGAGGCGTGGGGAAGGGGGATCACCTCCTCATCAACAAGAGTACCTGCATAATGAATATTTGTATACCTAAACCCTGAATTGTACCCCACATATTTAAAATAAAAAGTTTTTTAAAATACTGATTATGACAAGAAGAAAGTTTCACTTTAATGCTAATATGTCTTAACACTACTAATTAGTAGATGTCTAACATCTACTAATCTTCCCTTCTAACAAAAGTGAGTCAAAACTTTGGCTCACAGTCCAAGAGTATCCAGCTGGAATTGATGAAAAAGTTTTATTTTTGTTGTATTTCTTTTTATGGTTACACTGTGCTTAAAATAACAGAAACTATCTTTTTAATTTATGAGAATGAGATAAATACTTTTTCCAAGTAAATGTATATAAATAAAAATAGTTAATTTAGGCTGGGTGTGGTGGCTCATGCCCGTAATCCCAGCACTTTGGGAGGCCAGAGCAGGAAGATCACTTGAGTCCAGGAGCTCAAGACCAGCCTGGGCAACAAAGTGAGACCCATCTCTACAAAAAATAGAAAAATTAGTTAGACATGGTGGCTCATGCCTGTAGTCCCAGCTACTTGGGAGGCTGAGGCAGAAGGATTGCTTCAGTCTGAGAATTTGACGTTCCAGTAAGCCAATATTGTGCCACTGCTCTCCAGCCTAGATGACAGAGTAAAATCCTGTCTCAAAAAGAAAAAAAAGAAAAAGAAAAAAATTAATTTAAAGAAAAAATGTTTAGCAAAAACCGTGAAAATGAGATAAAGACTACTGAAGCATAAGAAACTTCCTCTGGGTAATTTTTCACATACAGGGGAAATAGGGGACAGCCTGGAAGAGAATGGCATCTAAAGCTTTCACTGCCCCCACATACATTCATGCACTTATTTCCCTGAGGCAGAACTGAATAAAAAGGTATACTACAGTATGTCAAACCACAGAATCTTAGATATCTTGTCAGATTTTAAAGAAAAACAGTCTGTGTCCTTTTGTCATGGCACACTGCCCTTCTTAGCATCCAGCAAACACTAACAACTATTCCTGCAGTTTGACCTAACAGATTCCTCTAAATTCTAAGGTATTGGCATGTCCAAAACCTGGATTCATCTTGTAGGAGGAAAGCGATGAGCTAAACGTGGTGTTAACGTTGGAAGGATTGAAATTAACACCTTTAAGTTTTACATGTAGAACTAGCATTTAAAAGTAAACAGAGGCTTTAGATAGTGTTTGATTTTCATAATTCTGTATTCCTTTTTATGAAATGGTTTGTAGGCATCAAATTCGGATAAAAAAGAAATTTGGGAGAGAGTTTTCATCAATAGCAAACTTTTTATTTTTTGTTTTTTTTTAGAAAGCAGGATTTATTGAGAGGACAGAAAAGCGCCCACAGTGGGAGGAGACCTGAGGAGGTTGCTCGCAAACTTTTTGTTTTTATTTTTATTTATTTATTTTTTGAGTTGGAGTCTCACTCCTTCACCCAGGCTAGAGTGCAGTGGCATGCTTACAGTCACCCTAGCTTTGACTTGCTGGGTTCAAGCGCTCCTTCCACCTCAGCCTTCCAAGTAGCCGGAACTATAGGTACGCACTACCACGCCTGGCTAATTTTTTGATTTATTGTAGAGACGAGGTCTTGCCAAGTTGCCCAGGCGGGTCTCGAACCCATGGGCTCAGGCAATCCCCTTACCTTGGCCTCCCAAAGTGCTGGGATTACAGGCTTGAGCCACCATGCCTGGCCTGTTTTTACTAAAATAAATGGTACAGTAGCATTTAATCTAGTCAATATAAGAGATCTTATCTTGCATTGAAATTTGAGAAAGTTCTGTTTCTCAAGACATTAGCTTCATCAGATTAACTTCCACAATATCAATAAATCATTTTTGAGCTTCTACTATGTACTCAGTTCACTTAGATACTAAACAGCAAACAAAGAATTATAAATCATATACTCGTCTCTTGATTTGAGATACAAGGAGAGAAAGAGACTATACTAACTAATCTACATGCAATAATTAGATATAATCAATTGGAATAAATACTTACATGCTAAATGATAAAGATTCTATATGTAAAGGGAATTATGTAAAGAAGGTAACTGGCTACAACAGTCTAAAATGTTGGCCGGACTCGGTGGCTCAGCCTGTAATCCCAGCTTTGGGAGGCCGAGGTGAGTGGATTGCCTGAGCCCGCGAGTTCGAGACCCGCCTGGGCAACTTGGCGAGACCTCATCTCTACAACAAATAAAAACAATCAGTTGGGCGTGGTAACGCGCGCCTGTAATTCCAGCTACTTGGAAGGCTGAGGCGGAAGGATCGCTGGAGCCCAGCAGCATGCTGGTCGAGGCTGCGGTGGCCGGGAGCGGCCACTGCACTTCAATCTGGGTGACAGAGTGAGACTCCAACTCAAAAAAAAAAAAAAAAAAGAAAGACATTTGCTTGCAGATCACCAAGCAAGGAGGACAGGCAGTTAATGCTTGAGACCCAACCTCCTCGATGACTTACAAG
>CAUYQG010058300.1:0-22328 GCA_963574415.1 Tarsius wallacei
TATCTGTCTGGGGACGGGGAGACACCTCTTATCACCAAGGGTGTCTGAACGAAGCATATTTGTATACCTAATCCTTAACTGTACCCCACAATATGATAAAAAATACTGATTATAAAAAAATAAAATAAAAATAAATAAATAAATAAAAATAAAAATATACACTTAAAAAAAAGTGGTACATATACACAATGGAATATTATGCAGCCATAAAGAAGGGCAAATATATGGACTTTGCAGCAAATTGGAAGGATTTGGAGTCTATCATACTCAGTGATTTATCACAGAAACAAATAACTGAATTCCATATGTTCTCACTCATATAGTGAACCTTGAACATCCAACGTAATACTATAAGAAAATGACTGACAGTGGTGGGAAATTACGGGGAGGGGAGGGGAGGGGAGATGGGATTAATGATACTCAATATCTGTCTGGGGACGAGGAGACACCTCTTATCACCAAGGGTGTCTGAACGAAGCATATTTGTACACCTAATCCTTAACTGTACCCCACAATATGATAATAAAAAATACTGATTAAAAAAAAAAAGACTTAGGATGTAACAGAGAAACAAAGGCCATCATAGGTTAATGTTCTGTGCCAAATATAAATACAAAGTGTGTTATGTCTTCTCCCTAATTGTACAAGGTTTATCTCTGGAATAGCAAAATATAAGACGTACATATAGAATTGCAAAGACAGAGTTATGAAGCATAATATAGCAAGTAAACAGCTTAGATAGAAATCTACTACATTACATTTATGACTTAAGGGAATGTATATCACCTTATCAATCCTCAACGTGAGGAAGTAAAATTATAAGGATGTGTTGACGATAAACATATGTAACGTCTGTCAAACAAATTTAGTTAGATGTGTACTCAGATAAATTCCTGGTATGTCTTTATATCAGTTATACTCAATTTTAATATTCACAAGTATTCCATGAAGGAGCCTACTAAAATGCAGAAATCTAGCACTCAAATCAAAACTCCTCCTACAGTAAGTCTAAAACCCTTTTGAGCCATCATGCCAGGTAATAATGTTGTAAGTGGTTCACAGATCATATATTTTAAAATATGATATACAGTCGACGACAATGTCGACTTTTCTCTTTTCAACTATCTCCTGTCCTTCCCAATCATTCCAAGTTAAAAACCATAGTAATTTTTTTGTTTGTTTGTTTGTTTGTTTTACTTTGCTTTGGTTCTATTAAAGTAGTACATTTCTCACATATCACTAGACACCATTTTCTTTGTGTTTTGCTCCTTGTCTATAAAATGGATTAAAAATAATAAGCCTTTTATAGTTAAAAATAAAGCACACAAATCAAAGTTGAAGAATACTAGGTTATTTCCACCTTTTCAATAACCACAGTACTGGCACATTTGCCTAATTCTGTATAATATACAAGTTTAATTTTCAGCACCCTTTTGCATGAGTCCACATTTATAACATTGAATAGAAAAGCTTAAAAACATTAATTTTTAATGTCCACTTTGGCCATTTTGCTTGACAATAAGCTCTTGATAACCAACACTTCAATGTGACAATTTATTCAAAAGTCTTCATTTTCCATGAATTTTGCAGTTGTAAATGAAAATCTTATTAAAATTAAGAAGCACAATTATATCATATGTACCTGTCATGTGTAGCTTGTCAGTGTGAACTGTCACTGTATTATGATACAAGCTTAAATTATATGACATAAAGTATTTTTGTTCGGATCAGGCAATATTTATTATATATTTATATATTATATATTATTTATTATATAATTATCTCTAAAGCACAAATAAATGCCACTATATCATTATTTTTCACATAAAATATCTTTATTGCAATCTCTGAAGCTACTGATTTATCTCTTGGTTAGCCTCAAATTTTTTGTCAATCAATATCCCAATATTATTTTATTTTTATTATATTTTGAAAAATTATAGCTGTATACAGTTAAGATCTATAAAGTGATATTTTCATTTTTGAATATAAATGTGGAATAATTAAACCAAACTAATTAACGTATCTATTACCTTAAATATCTTACATTATTTGTGCTGAAATAATTGAAATAATTCATTATTCTTTGAAATTCATTACCACAGCAATAATAAAATGTGCAGTACTCAATTATTACTTATATTTACCTCTTTATAGTAGATCTAAAAAAAAAATCAGTTATTCCTCCTTTCTTACTGAGGCTTTGTACCCTTTGACTATCATGTATCCATTCTCCTCACCGATCAGCCTCTGCTAACAGCAAGTCTACTCTCTGCTTCTATTAGTTCAATTGTCTGAGGTTGCTTCTTTACTCTGTTAATTGTTTTCTTCATTGTCAGAAGTTTTTTACTTTGATATATTTTATCTATTTTTGGTTTTGTTGTCTACATTTTGAGTATCAAATCTAAAATAAAAGGATTGC
Organism: Tarsius wallacei; assembly: GCA_963574415.1. Classification (NCBI taxonomy): domain Eukaryota; kingdom Metazoa; phylum Chordata; class Mammalia; order Primates; family Tarsiidae; genus Tarsius; species Tarsius wallacei. The sequence continues at coordinate 2,423 of CAUYQG010058300.1, forward strand.
CTAAACCAATGACATATCACTTTTTGCCTATGTTTTTTCAAGTAGTCCTATAATTTCAGGCTTTATATTTAAATCTTTAACAAATTTTTAGTTGATTTTTGCATATGCTATAAAATAAGAACTAAATTTCATTATTTTGCATCTGTGGATATCTAGTTTCCAAACACCATTTAATGCATTTTGGTAGCTTTGTTGAAAATCAATCGACCATAAATATGTGGGTTTATTTCAGGGTTCCGTATTCTGTTTTATCGTTCAATGTGTCCATGTCCATTTTTCTTTTAAAGTTGCACTTTGTCTTGCAGTCTAGAATGCAGTGATGTGATCTTAGGTCACTGCAGCCTCAACCTCCTGAGTTTAAGCAGTCCTCCCACCTCAGCCTCCCTGGTAGCTGGTACTATAGATGTGTGACAATATGCTTGATTATTTTTTCTTTTATTTTTTGTAAGGATAAGATCTTCATGTGTTTCCCAGGCTGGTCTTGAAGTCCTGTCCTCAAGCAATTCTCCCACTTCAGCCTTCTAAAGTGCTGAGATTATAGGCATGAGCCACTGTGCCTGGCCCAATGTGTCTATCTTGATGTGGGTACTATAATGTCTTAATTACTATCACTAAAAAATAAAGTTTGAAATTAGAAATTTTGATGCCTCCAGATTTGTTCTTTTTGCTTGTAATTTCCTCGACCAGTGTGTGCGTGGGAAGGAAGGTCCATATAAACTTTAGGATTGCTTGTCCTATAACTATGAAAAATAATGTTAAACTTTTGGTAAGGATTGCATTGAATCTCTAAATACCTTTGGCAGTACAGACATTTTAATGACATCCAAATCATGAATATGAGATATCTTTCTATTTATGTAAGTCTTAAATTTCTTTCATTAATGTTATTTAGTTTTCAGCATACAAGTCTTTAACCACATTGGTTAAATTTATATCTAGTTTTTTTCTTTTGAAGCTACTGTAAATGGAGTTATGCTCTTGATTTCTTTTTCAGAAAGTTTATTATTAGTGTAGAAAAACTCTACTGATTATTGTGTGGTTTTTTTTCTGCTACTTTACTCAATTTGTTTATCAATTCGAACAGATTTTTGGCTGATAGATATACATGTATTATGAAGGGGTCCCATAAAACACCAAAATTTATTTACAAAAAATTTGTATTTATTCTCACATGTTTAAACTTCAGTCACCTTCAAAGTACTCTCCAATTGATACAATACACCTATTGAGACACATTTTTCCACTACACAAAACAGGTTTTGAACATAATCGTTTTGATGCCTTTTAGCGCTTCTGTCATTTTTTGTTTCACTTCTTTCACATCAGCAAAATATTTCCCTTCAAGGATTTTTACTTTTTTTAAACTGGGGACCACCCCCCAAAAAAAAGGTTGCTCAGGGTGGGATGGGCAAATAGGGAGGATAGGGCATGAAGTCATGCCATTTTGGGTCAAAACTGCTGAACGCTTAGCATGGTATGAGCAAGTGTACTGTCATGGTGGAAGAACCAATACCCTGCTTGCTACAGCTCGGGATATTTCTTCCACTAATTGTTATGAAACCTTCTAAAAACTTCCGGATAAAAACTTTGGCTTACTGTTTGATCCAGAGAAACAAATTCCAAGCGTACTACAAGGAGAGTACCTGCCAAAAGATAATTCCATTTTTTTGGTCTTCCTTGTATTATCCACAGAGAGGAATAGATTAATTCTCTTTTTTCCCGTTTGGATACCCCTGATTTCCTTAACCTGCTTGATTGCTCTAGATAGGACTTCCAGTACTAGGTTAAATAGGAGGGGGGAGAGTGGGTGCCCTTGTCTTGTTCCAGTTCTTAGTGGGATTGCTTCCAGCTTTTGCCCATTAAGAAAAATGTTGGCTGCAGGTTTGTCATAGATGGCTCTTACTGTTTCGAGGAATGTTCTTTTGATGACTAGGAGTTTGAGGGTTTTTATCAAGAAAGGATGCTGGATTTTATTGAATGCTTTTACTGCATTTAATGAAATAATAATGTGGTTCTAGATTTTGTAACTACTAACGTGCTGAGTTAGGTTTATAGACTTGCAAATGTTGAACCAGCTCCACATTCAGGAAATGAAGCCCACCTGGTCATTATGAATGATTCTTGAAATGTGTTGTTGGATACAATTTACTAGAATCTTGTTGGGAATTTTGCACCTATGTTCCTCAGGAAAATTGGCCTGTACTTCATGTACCTTGTGGGGTCTTTGCCAGTTTTGTGTATCAGAATGATATTAGCTTCATAAAATGAGCTAGTGATAATTCCCTCCTTCTCAATTGCCTACAATACTTTCAATAAGATTGGTATCAAGTCTTTCTTCCTTGTGTATCTTGTAGGATTCGGCTGAGAATCTTATCCTGGTCCAGTTTTTTGGAAGAGAGGTTTCTTATAGCTAAGTTGATTTTCTGGATTGTTATTGGTCTGTTTAGGATTTCAATTTTTTCTTGTGTCAACCTTGAGAGATTGTTTGATGCCAGGAAGTCCTCAATTTTTTCTAGGTTTTCTAGTTTATTTGTATACATATGTTCACTGTAATTTACAATAATCTTTTGAATTTCTTCAGGGTCAGTTGTGACATCAGCTACTTCATTTCTAATCATGTTTATTCAAACTTTCTTTCTCTTTTTTTTTTTTTAAGTCAGTTTGGCTGGCATCTCTCAATCTTGTTTACCTTTTTAAAGAACCAGCTTTTTGTCTTGTTGATCTTATGATATTTTTGTCTTCTATTTCCTGCAATTGTGGCTTTGTCTTAGTGATCTAGATTTTTCTACTGAAATTAGGATTTAATTGTTCTTGCCTTTTCAGTTCTTTTAGGTGCGACAATAAGCTATTTACTTGCAACCCTTTTATTATTATTTTTTTAATATGTGCATGAAATGCTAAGAACTTCCCTTGAAACACAGATTTCATGGTAATCTAGAGGTTTTGATAGGGTGTTTCTTGATTTTCATTTGTTGTCAGAAATCTTTTTATTTCTATCTTAACTTCTGTATTGATCCAAAAGTCATTCAGCAGCATGTTGTTTAATTTCGAGGTCTTTGTGTGTTGGAAGGTTCTTGGTGGTGATATTTATTTCAATTCCACTGTGATCTGAGGTGTTTGATATTACTTAAAATTTTGGAAATGTGTTTATGCTTGATTTATGCTTGAGAACATGATCAATCATAAAGTGTGTTACATGTGCTGATAATTGGAATGTATATTCTGTGGTTATTGAGTGGAGTGTTCTGTAGATATCTATTAGGTCCAATTGGTCAAGTGTTGAGTTAAGGTTCTGGATCTCCTTGTTGGATTTTTGCCTTGATAGCTTGTCTAGGGTTGTTAGTGGGTTGTTGAAGTCTCCAACTATAATTGTATGGTTGTCTATGTCCTCTCTTAGTTTATGTAGCAATTGTTTTATAAATCCAGGTGCTCCTGTGTTGGGTGCATATATATTTAAAATGAATATTTTTTCTGGTGAATTGAGTCTTTTATCATTAAGTATTATTATTCTGTGCCCTTTTTAACTTTCAGTGATTTGAAATCTGTTTCTCTGATATAATATAACTACCTCTGCTCTTTTCTGTTTTCCATTTTCCTGGAAGATCTTTTTGCAACCTCTTACCATGAGCCTGTGGGTATCTTTTTCAATAAGATGGGTTTCTTAGAGGCATCAGAATATTGGATCATATTTCTTTTTCCAGTTTGCTGCTCTGTACCATTTTAATGGTACATTCAGATAATTCACATTTGCACATTCAAGTTACTTATAGATATATGAGAGTTTATCCCTGTCATAATGCTCTAAAGAGGTTGCTTTGCCTCTTTTTCACTAGATTTTGATGACTATCTGTATGCTGTGTCAACTTTGTGCTTGCCTGTGCTTTTATGATGACTGGAATGGTTCTTTCATTTCTGTACTCTAAGCTTTCTTGAAGATCTCCTGAAGGACTGGTCTGAAGATGATATATTATCTTAGGGATTGGATATCTGGGAAATATTTTAGTTCTCCTTCACTGATGAAGGTTAGCTTGGCAAGATAAGAAATCCTTGGCTAGAATTGCTTATCTTTGAGAATGTTAAAGATGGGACTCCAGTATCCACTGGCTTGTTTAAGTTCTGCTGAGAAGTCTCTTGTAATTCTGATTGATCCTTCCCCGTAGGTAGTCTGATTGTTCTCTTTAGCTGCCTTTAAGAATTTTTCTTTCATGCTTACCTTGTGGAGATATATTAGACCTTGGGAATGGTCTTCTCATGTAATAGCTTACAGGGGTTCTCTGATTCTCTTGGGTTTAGATGGCCATCTTATTAGTGAAATATGGGAAATTTTCTTGGATGACCTCTTGAAAGAATTTTCCCAGGGTGTTCTCAATTTCCCCTTTTGTTTTCAGTGTCAATCAATCAATCATAGATTTAGTTTCTTTACATAATTCCACACCTCTCACAGGCTTTGCTTATTCTTTTTGAGTCTTTTCTCCTTGTGTTTTCAGAAAGAGTTAGTTAAATATTTTGATCTTCCAGCTGAGATTCTTTCCTCTGTCTTTTTAGTTCTGCTCCCTAGGCCTGTTATTGTTCAGGAAGAAATTCTTCATCTCCAGAATTGTTCAGGAAGGAATTCTCCATCTCCAGAATTTCAGATTAGATCTTTCTTATATTGGCCAGCTCAACTTTTACTTTCTGAACAGCTTTTGTGCCTGGGTGACCTTTACTTCCAACTTCTTGTGGTTTTCCTTAACATTTTTTGCCATCCATTTTATGAATTCTGTGTGTCATTAGGAACAGGTTTTTCTTGGTGGATGCTGTTGTTTGGGGACCGGGAGGTGGTTTTATAGGTGATGCTTCTTTAAGGTTTTGAAGATTGTTGGTGTTTTTCTGTTGATTCATCTTCATCTGTGAGGAAATAATGCTTCTCTTTTCATTATATTTTTTAAAATTCTGCAGTTTTGTAGTTAGATATGATTTAGCTGCCCCAGGACCTTTTCTGCCATTCAAAATAGTTCACAAATGGAGGGGAGGATTTTCACTCCACCACTTTTGCGGAACCATGCTTGGAACTCAAAGTGACTTTCTGTTGCTACAGTTTTTTTCCTATGGACAGGTTGGCCAGACTGCTTTCTGGCTTCTACTGGGAGTTCTTTGTGAGGAACAGGAGGGAGGATGGGCTTTCTGACTGCTGGCATCACTTCTGGGATTTTGGCATTGTGCACAGCACAGAAGCATTCCTACTGGAAAAAAGGGCCTGCAGGTGACTTTTACATCTCTCCAGTCCCCATCAATGGCCATGCTCAGAACCTAAATGCATAAGATTCCCTGTAGTTGTGTTACTCACCTTTTTGGTGTGTGAGGCTGGCAGGCATCCTTCTTAGTTTGGGGAGAGGGGCTGGCCACCATATTCTAGCAGTGGGCGTGAGTGAGTACAACCAGTAGATGAGCTTTCCCAGCCTGGGAGTCATCCGCCAAGCACTGCCAGTGAGGAACACACTCTCAGAGGTTGAATGACAGTAGACTTTCTGAGCGTGGGAGGGGTTCCTAATTCTACACGGGCTCTGACAGCATGCTGTTGTGCCCTAACCAGGCTTCCTGCAAGGGACTAAAGACCTGCACGTGGCTGGGAGGGTAGGAATTTTTCCAAACTGTGTTTTACTTACCCCATCTCATGTATTAGGCAGGACTTCAGATCTTATGAGATACTGGCACCTGGTATGGATGGGAAAGCCCAGCTCCAATTCCAGCTGCCCAATTTCTCTCCTTCATTCTTTTTATGCATTGCAAGAGTTCTCTGTGGGATACAGGGTGCTTCCTCTAACCAACTCTGCTTAAGCTGCCTGAGTTTTACCAGTGTCTGGGTTTGTCCTCACTGTTCTGCTCTGCAAAAGAGGTGTCAAGTGGCTACTCCACAGTGGCCATCTTGAAATCTCTGTCCTTAATTTTTTATGATGTTACCATTATGTGTCTGATTGAGCTCTTCTTCAGATTGAATTTAACTGGAGACCTCTTTGTTTCCTGTACTTGAAAATCAGCTTTTTAATTTTTTTTAACAGATTAGAAAAGTTTTCATTCATTATTTCATTAAATATGTTTTCTAGCTTTTTTCTCCTTCTTCTTAAAAAAAAAAAACAGATTCCCATTGACGTTATTCACACTCTTTCATTCTTTTTATTTTTATTTTTTTGTTATTCTGATTGGGTAACTTTAAATGTTCTGTCTTCAAGCTCACTGATTCTTTACTCAGCTTAATCAAGCTTCCCATTGGAGTTTTCTATTAAATTGTTCAGTTTAGTCATTGTATTCTTCATCTTTAGAATTTCTATTTTTTATTTATCCTATTTCTTTGTCAAACTTTTTATTTTTCATGTGTTGCTTTCCGAATTTTATTTAATTTTTTATTTGTATATTATAAAAGTTCACTGAGCTTATTTAAGAGGATTATTCTATTTCTTATCATTTTATAAATCTCACTTCTTTAAAATCTATTGTTGACATTTTGTTAAGTTTTTTTTGGAAGTGTTATGATTTTCTGAGTGTTTGCAATTCTCATCTTCTTGCATTGGTGTTTTTATGTTTGTGAAGAAAGCCACTTTTTCTAACTTTTATAGGTATTATTTGGCAAGTACAGACCTTTGCTATTTAGCCTATGATTTTAAATGTGCCAGCTGATAATGACTTTCACAGGTAAAACTTGCTTTCATTTTTTTCAAGAAGACTGGGCTTTTGTTGTGAATTTTGATGAGGCAGCTGGCTGAGTTCTACTACCTGGAAAGACTACTGACTAAGCTCTGCAATTAGGCTGAGATGCTGGATGGGCACTGAAATTGTCTCTGATACGGCTGGGCCAAAGAGTGTATTCCCTAGCCAGAAATTACTGCCATTTGAGTTTAGCTGTTTAAGGTTGCAAAGAACCCAAGTTTAAGTGGATCAGGATGATTGAACACTTGCATTGTGTCAGCATTCACTGCAGTAATTATTTTCTTTCCTGGATGAGGTCTAAGGCTAGGCCTAGAGTCTGACCACCTCTTATGGGGAATAGCCACCACAGCTTTGCAAGTGAAGGATGCTGTTAGCTGATACCTCTGATTGAGCACCACTGCTGGCAGGTACACTGAGATATTGCCAAAATATGTGTACTGGTCTACTTGGGCTCTGCCTTCTTGCTTTCTTTTTACGATACTATGTGGTATAGCCATAAGGTTTTCCCTTATGTTTGTTGTTCCCAATGGGGTAAAAATAGAGTCGGCTTTCAGAGGAGCAGCTAAGAATACTACAAAAGCTGAATGACTGCCTCATCAATTATTATTTCCCACTGTAAAACTGTGGACTTTGGGAATCTTTTCTGTGTGGCACTCTGCCAAGTTGGGGGGAGTGGATTCCACAGACAAAATGAAACTCTTTTCTCTACTCTTTAAATGCATGTTTTTATTTTGGTCCATAGAAGACACACAGATGACTGTGGATCCATATTTAGAGAGTTTCACCAAGGTGTTTTTGTCTGTGGATAGTGACTAGTGAATCTTTTTGTGTGGGTGGCAATAAAGCTTAGAACTTCCTTATGTGCCATATTGCTGATGTCATTTCTTGATGACATGCTTCTTTTTTCTTATAATTTTAGATTCAGAAGGTACATGTGCATGTTTGTTACATTGGTATGTTGTGTAATGGAAGAAATTAGACTTCTATTGTACCCACCAACAAAATATTGGACATTGTACCCCAGAGGTAACTTTTCAACACTGATCCCCTCTAGTCTTCCTTATTTTTGAGTTCCCAGTGTCTATTGTTTTATCTTTATTTTCATGTGTAACCATTATTTAGCTCCAACTTATAAGTGGAGAACATGCATTGTTTGATTTTCTGTTTTTGATTTACTTCACTTAGGATAATGGACTCTAGCTACATTCATGCTGCTGAAAAGGACATAATTTCAGTATTTTTTGTGGTTGCATAGTATTCCATGGTTTATATATACCACTTCTTTATCCAATAAGCTATTGATAAACAGTTTGGTTCCATGACTTTGTTGTTGTGAACAGTGTTGCAAAAAATATGAGTGCAGGTGTCTTTTTTATACAATATTTTCTTTTTCTTTAGGTAGCTATCTAGTGGAATTGCTGGATGGAATGGTAGGTCTATTTTTAATTCTTTGAGAAATCTTCATACTGTTTTCCATAAGGGTTAAACTAATTTAAATTCCCACTAACAAACTGTGTTATTTTTTCTCTACTTCTATGTCAGCACATTTTTTTAAAACTTTCTAGTAATAGTCATTCTGACTGGTGTATGATATGTCAGTGTGGTTTCAAAAAATATATTTTATTACATTATTCTTACCATCAACTGATCTCATTATCTTCTACTTAACTACTTGAAAATTTATTATAGTAAACTATTTAAATATTAACATTAATTCAAATATTTAAAACTGCCAAGGATTTACTTTGCTTTTTGTGATGGGATTAACATTTTTGCCAGTTCAGAGAAGGACTCTGTTCTCCATGATATCTCAAAACAACAGCAAATTCTCAAATAACAGCTTATATTTACTAACTGCCTCAGTGGGGTATACCATGCCTTACTGGTATGAATATTTTATTATATCACATGCTTTCTTCACTGGTCTGATAGATTCTTCCAATATTTTATAGTTTAAATATATTACTTTTTCTTTAATTTTTATTTACACTTCTTTATCTGTCATTCATAAAAATCAACATATTTCCTATAGTATGCATCATAGTGGGTGTTATAGAGGCAATTTAGGGAGTGACAAAAATTTTACTTTCTGAAAGCTAAATAAAGAGTAGTTGTTTATAGTTGACACTACTTCATAGCTGTGCAATTTTTTTGCTAAGTATAAAAGTTTAAAAAGTATGCTTGCCTTGTCTTTCAGTACCAGTTTTAAACATTTCCAGAAAATGGAACATATTCATGGAAGAGGGATCTGATTATAAAATAAACTTTTTAAAAATTCAACTTCTTACTTCTCTTCAATAAAAGGATTTATAGGAGGAACTATACAAATTTTAAAATTATATAACCTGACTTATCTCTGCCTTAAAGCGGCTTGAATTTCACTATAAACTGTAGTTGCAATAACGTTATCTTTTAGATTAACCATTTTCCCAGCCATTTCTCCACATTCTGAGTCCAGTTTTTTCTGCCCACTATGAGGCATAAATTGGCCTAATAATACTGCCAAACAAATATTTGCTATCCACAAGAAAGAATAGTTTATTCATAAGAAGTAAAATTAAGGTAAGAAGCTCTTTTCTAGTATTTTCAAAATTGCTTTATACAATAGCAAGTTTTGTTCCTGTTTGGTGCTCATAGATATTAAAATACTATTACAGTCAAAAAAAGAGTTTAAGAACATGAAAATTAAACCAATCAGCACAGCTATTATTCAAATAACCACAGAAGTGTGGCACGTATAATACACTCATGAAGTTGATGCAAATGATAGAGAGTGGTGAATTCTTTAATAAAATTTTAAGAATAAGTCACATCTATAAGCATAAAATCTTTTTTTTTTAAATTTTGTCCACATAAAACTCAACATTGTCATAGAGTGGTATCAGAATTACTTAGTCTATAATATATTTAAGAACAATATATTCAAATAATGTATGAATTATGCAACATACACGGTTTTGAAATTAAAAGTCACAAAATAGAAGAAATTGTTTAACAACACATGATACATATTGCTTTTCTAAATTTTTTAACACTATTTTTATTTTGGAAGTTAATTTAAAAAATCATTGATATGGTAAAATGAAATAATGTTGTCATACATTAATTATTACTACTTACTTTTATGCAGGAAGACTAATATATAAAAATTGTAGTTAAAATGTTTGATCTCCTTTAAAAGGAGTACAGAACTGTTGTTCATTATATACATTGCCTTATTACTCTGGTTACACAATATATACATACATATATACATATACTCATCAAATAAATTTTTTAGAAAGGTATATCTACTTTTAAAGTGCTAAAGATGACATTTAATTTGACATTTCATAAATCATAAAAAGATTTACTAACTATGAGAAGACAATAGAGAGATATGAAACATGGGGCAACAAATCTCAAAGAATAAGTGGTAAAGACAAAATTTGAAATAAAGATCACAATTGAAATAAAATATATTTTCTATGAAAATGCTCATGAAACATTTTCAAAAGTTGACCATTTATTATGCATAAATTACTTTTCTTAAATTTCTAGGAATATAAAAGGTACAAAATATATTCTATGGCTGCAATAAAATAAGCTGATTACAAAACTAGAAAGGTAAAATAAACTATATTCTGGAAATTTTAAAAAGTATTTTTTTAAACAATATGTAGTTCAAATAAACAAAAAACAAACTGCATAACACTCATCAAAGAAATTTATGAATGTTTATTTAATAATTTAGGAAGAATGAAAAGATTTGTATTAGATATAAGCTTCAAAAGTTTAGACAAAAAATGACCTGCTTAAGTTAAGAAAATAGACAGGAGTTAAAAATATACTTATAGAAAATTTAAATTAATAATATAATTAAAATAAAGTATGGTCAACAGAAATTAATATATTTATAAAAAGAAATAATTTCAAGAACATTTTGTGACAGATACTGCTAGTATCTTCCCAATTTTTATTTTTTTCTTTATCCTTCAGTAATAGGAACATTTGATTTTAATTAGACACATCAATATCCAGTCACCAATTTTTCATTTTGTAGTCATATGTCCAATTTCTGACCAATAAATTATGAGAAATACTGTGTCCTGCATTAAGCTTATATCCTGAAAATATACAGGCTTTTATTTTCTTCACGTCCATAGTATTTCCTATAGATAACAATGGGTAGATGTTTTTGGATCTAAAGCAAACGTTCTACACATAGAGAATTTATTCACTTTCTATAAAAATGTTGGTTTCATCTATTTTGGATGCTGCGATAAAATACCATAAACTGGGGAACTTATAAAGAACAGAATTTTATTACACACCATTATGGAGGTTTGGAAGTCTATGACCAAAACACCAGCAGATATGGTGTCTGGTGATGGTTACTTTCTGGTTCATAGACAACACCTTCTTACCATCTTTACATGGTTGAAAGTGCTAACAAACTACAATTTCAATAAAGAAATTTTCAGAGGAACAAAAATATCCAGACCATAGCAGATTTCAAAATAATTTGGGAGGGGGGATCAATAGCCTATTTCACAAAAGATACTATAATATTTAAATACATATATGTGCAAAACTGTTCACTGACAACTACGCAAAAGTTAATTCAAACTTTATTGCACAATTCAATAGAGCGATTGAAAGTATAAAAATTTCCAATACAATATAGGTGCAAGTTTTTCTTACACACAACATAAAAGGCTCAATTTAAAAAGTTTAGCTTTATTCCAATTAAAATTTTCTGATATTCAACTGGATGTTCTTAAGATAATAAATAGGTAAGCTGCACACTAAGAAAAAAAAAGTCTGCATTACATATGTCTAGCAAAAGTTGTTTTATCCACATTTTGTACATGTTATATAAAAAAAAACTTCCAACTTTCCAATAAAAACAAAATATCTCATATCATATTCAAAAGATTTAAGCACACATTTACCAAAAAATAAATTTATACTATAGATAGGCATGAAAGTAAAAAAGTAATTAGTCATTAGGGAAATCAAAATAACCATAAGGTATCACTATGCACTTAAATAAAACTATCAAGTGTAGGTGTAGGTGAGCAAGTGAGCAACTTGAAATCTTAGACACTTCTTTGGAGAATTGTCTATTCATGTCTTTTGCCTACTTTTTAATGGGGCTTTTTTTTTTTTTTTTTTTCTTTCAACATATTTGAGTTTCTTGTAGATCCTGGATGTTAGGCCTTTGTCAGATATACAGTTGGCAAATATATTTTTTCATTCTGTGGGCTGTCTTCCCGCTCTCATGATGGTTTATTTTGCTTTGCTGAACCTTTTTCAGATTGATAAGGTTCCGCTTGTCTATCTTATCTCTTATGGCATGGGCACTTGGGGTTTTGATCAGGAATTGGTTGCCAGTTTCAACTTCCATAAGGGTGTCATCTGCATTTTCTAAGTTTCTTATAGTTTGAGGTTTTACTTTTAGGTCGTGGATCCATTTAGAGTTGATTTTTCTGTATGGTGATAGGTAGGGGTCCTGTTTCAATCTTCTGCATGTGATCAGCCAGATTTCTCAGCACCATTTACCAAATAGGTTCTCTTCTCCCTGATGGTTGTTGTTGGAAGCTTTGTCAAAGATGAGTTGGTTGAGAAATTGAGGTTTTGCTTCCAGAATCTCTATCCTGTTCCATTGCAAATTAAAACTACATTGAGATACCACTTAACTCCATTAAGAACAGACATCATTAATAAAACAAACAACAGCAAACATTGGTGATGATGCAGAAAAAAGGAATGCTTCTACACTGCTGGTCACAACACAAACTAGTGCAACCTCTTTGGAAAACAGTGTGGCAGTTTCTGAAAGAACTAGAAATTGACCTTCTATATGACCCAGCAATCATCCTATTGGGAAAATACCTGCAAGAACTCAAATCATTCTACAAAAAAGATACTTGCACACGCATGCTTATTGCAGCATTATTCACAATAGCATAAACATGGAACCAATTGTGCTGCTTATCATCGAAACTGGACTGGATTTTTAAAAGTGGTACTTTATATATAATGGAATATTATGCAACCATAAAGAAGGGCAAACATATGGACTTCAGAGCAACTTGGATGGATTTAGAATCCATCCCACAGAAACAAAGAACACAGTATCATATGTACTTACTGATAAGTGGACCATAAACAATTACCATAATACTTTAAGAAAGGGATTGGCAGTAGTGGGATACTACTGGGGTGGGGGTGGCAGGGTAACACAACATTAATAAGGGTAGTGATCTGAAACCAAACAAAGTGGAAACCAAAGGGATGCCCAAACTTTACCTGTGTGATGACCACTTGTATACCTAATCTTGAATTGTACCCCACATCTTTAAAATAAAATTAAAAATAAAATAAAATAAATTCTTTGGACAAAAATCCAGAAGTGTAATTTCTGGAGCTTATGATAATTCTATATTTAATTTTTTGAAAAAAATAAAAAGAAATCTTAGACACTGATTATGTGACAGTAAAATGGTTCAGTCATTCTGGAAAAAAATTTAGATTTTTTTTTTTACAAACTAGAAAAATGATTTACCATATGACTCATTGATTCCACTTCAAGAAGTTCACATTAGAAAAATGAGTAGGTCGGGAAGATGGTGGCCAAGCCAGTCGGGCTATGTGAGTCCCCATGTGAATGAGTGTATGGAAAATTTTGTGTACATGCTGGTGATTGAGTAGGCATGTGAGTGGCTGACAGAGTGAGGGCTAGGGAGCTAGCAGCCAGAGCTTTCCTGGTGCAGCAGCTGGTGCCACAGTGGCTGGACTTAGACTCTAGCGATTCCGGGATACAGAAGCCGAGCGCCATTTTCTTTTTCTTTCTTTCTTTTTTTAAATCAGCAAACCCTCCATGGGAAGAAAATGCTGGGAGAGACAGTCTAAATGGGACTAGTGAGCAGGTGGCCAGGTCCCTGATGCAACCGCTGGTGCTGCAGCTTCTCTACTTTGTCCCTGGCTCTTCCTAGGTTGCAGAAATGGAGCACCATTACTTTTTTTTGTAACAGATAGAAGTTTTCCTTTGAAAACACAGTGGGGAGAAACTATTGACCCAGACTCTCCCTCACCATTGAAGCAGGAGAGAGACTGCCAGCTCCTGACTTTGCCTCACCACTTCAGCACCTGGCAGGGCTCTGGCAGAGACTGCATATGGAGAGAGTACAGAGGCAAGTTTCCGTGGAAGAAGACAAGAGAGGCTCCCCACCACCAGGAAAGTGCTCCAACTTGCTCCCAAGGAGCAACAGACCTGATCTCTGTGACTGGCAGATCAACTACTCAGGGACTGATCATGGCCCAAAGGGAATATCCTGAGAGCACAAACTTCAGAGGGACCGACAAGTGCTGAGTTCCAGCTGCCTCACCCCCTACAATGATTCTGATCCAGCTGTGGGACAAAGGGTATGACCAGAAAAAGACAAGGAAGTACTCCAAAGAGATCAGTGGTGAGTCCAGGATTGACCCAAACCCCCTCCTCCCCAGCAATCCTCTGAACATCAGACCCACACAGCTGGGCCACAACTGAGAGGGACAAACCCAGGCAGAGCCTGGATGTCAGTCGCAATAGGAGAACTCCATTCCAGGATAGGCCTGGCTGGGGCACCCTTGTGAGAGCACATACCTGGGAAAGAGACAATCCCATACCTCCCCACAGGAGAAGAGGTCCCTGACCACATGAGAGTAGGAGGGGAGGACTGCAGCCCCACCCACCTCCACTGCCCCTCCTCCTTCTCTGCTTCAGACCCTGAGGAGAGAGTGAAAGAGGTGGTTCTGCAGGAGAGACCAGATTAGAGGAAAAATTACAGATCCTGTAACAAGAGGGCAGGTTTTTTGTTTGTTTCTTTGTTTTAATTTTCAATTATTTTTCAATTTTTAATTTTTTTTGACTATTTGTTAGTTCATTTATTTTTAAAATATTTTTCCTTTGTGCATGAAGGTGTATGTGAGGGTTTGATCTGCAACCCCCCCCCCAATTTTTTTTCTTTTCTTTTTCTGTTTCTTTTTTCTTTAATTTGTCATTTTCTATATATGAGTGTATGTGAGTGATTCAGTATTGATCTTTCAATTTTGTTGTTGCTGTTGGTTTTTGCTCTTTTGTTCTACTGGATTTTTTTGATATTCCTTTTTTAGAGTTTAAGGGGTTATAATATATGTATAAGGGTTTAACTTAAATTCCTTTTTTAAAATTTTTATTATTTTCCTCCAGTCTTTCTGCTTTTCTTCTCTATTCAATCTGTGCTAGGCATGTGTGTGTGTTTAGTTTTCTTTTTTTTTTTTTGTAGTTGCTATTGTTGTTTGTTTTTTTCACTTTGTTGTTATTTCAGTTAGTTTGGGGTGTGTGTGTATGTGTTCAAATGCTTTTGCATTGGTTTATGATTTGCACCATCATATAGAGTGGTGATGGGTCGTAGGTCTCAAGGAACACATACCACAATAAGTGAACATTTTAATTTGCTAGTAGGCTCTGATTCCTAGCGCCCCACCCCCTACTTTATTCAAATTTCAAAAACTACAAGAAACAGCAAAGTTTCCCATCCACAATCCTATTTCAAAATAGAACAAATACAGAGCCCAGATCAGGGAAGAATAGAAGACTGAACAAAATCAGAAGGGAAAGTGTCTCCCACTGTCACTGAATAACAGAACTAAAGAGAAAAACAAGAGATCTGTCACAAATGAGGAAAAACCAAAGGAAGACCACAGGCAATTTCAAGTGTACCAAAGACAAAAATCAGACCTTGGTACCCAAACAATGGAAGTCGCCAAGGACTGTACCAGAATGACAGGGATTAAAGAATGGATGGAAAGAGTAAATAAGACTCAAGGAAGACAAGATGCAACACTGAAAAAACTTGTAACAGAGATTCTGGCAAAAAAAAAATTCATCCAGGAAATAAATAACAAGATGACAAGCATGGATGGCAGAATTAATCTAACTGAAGAAAGAATCTCAGAACTTGAAGACCAGAATATGGAATTAACCAGATCTGTAAAAAAACATAGAAAGAAGACTCAGAAAGAAAGAACAAAGCCTACAAGAGATGTGTGATTATATCAAGAGGCCAAACCTATGCCTGATTGGTATCCCAGAAGAAGAAAGGGAAATGGAGAACAACTTGGAGCTGGTATTCCAGGAGGTAATCCAAGAAAACTTTCCCCATCTCATCAGAGATGTGACAAGCCAAGCACAAGAGATACAGAGGATCCCGACAAGACATCAAATGAGGAGACCAACCCCTAGACACATAATAATTCGCCAACACAAAGTAGACACAAAAGAAAAAATTCTAAAGGCATCAAGAGAGAAAGGTCAGACTACCTACTGGGGAAAACCAATCAGAATAACAGCAGACCTATTGCAGAAACACTGAAAGCAAGAAGGGACTGGAGCCCTATATTCAAAGTCCTCAAAGAAAAACAATTTAAACTAAGAATTTCCTATCCAGCCAAGCTCAGCTTCATCAATGATGGAGAATTAAAATCCTTCCCAGACATCCAATCCCTACGAGATTATGCAGCCCCCAGACCAGCTCTACAGAAGACACTTAAAAAGGTATTAAGCACAGAAGAAAGAAAAAAAAAGAATGAACACACTTCACAAGAGAACAGCAGAGCATAGAATCAACAGAGAAGACAGTGCAACAAGAAACTTGAAAACACACACATACTTTAACCTCAAAGCCAAAAGAATACAAACAAAGAAAAAACTTTATAGGAACCTCGTGACAGGGAGAAACAATCACATTTCAATAATCAGCCAGGATGTAAATGGACTAAATGCACCACTGAAAATAAACAGATTGGCAAACTGGATAAGAAACCATGACCCAATTATTTGCTGCATCCAGGAGACTCATCTCACCACAAGGGACACACACAAACTCAAAGTTAAAGGATGGAAAATGAGTTTCCAGGAAAATAGATCACAAAAGAAGGCAGGAGTTGCGATCTTAATATCAGACAAAATAACCTTTAAGTTCTACCTCTCACAGAAACAAAAAACTGAGTATCACATGTTCTCACTCATATAGTAGACCTTGATCACCCAACGTATTACCACAAGAAAATGACTGACAGTGGTGGGAAACTATGGGGGGGAGGGATAGGGGAAGGGATTAGTGGTAGTAAATACCTGTCTGGGGATGGGGGGACACTTCTTATCAACAAGGGTGCCTGAACGAGGCATATTTGTGTACCTAACCCTTAACTGTACCCCACAATATCACAATAAAAAATATTGAATAATGAAAAAAATAATAATAATAACCTTTAAGCTAGCAAAAATTTAAAGAGATGCAAAAGGACACTACATAAAGATAAAAGTTTCAATCCATCAACAAGAAATATCCATCCTAAACATATATTCCCCCAACACAGGAGCACCAGCATTTATAAAACAACTACTAGATAAACTAAAAAAAAAAGATATTAACTCTAACACTATTATAGAAGGGGACTTGAATACCCCACTGACAACCCTAGATAGATCATCGAGGCAAAAAATCAAGAAGATCCAGAACCTAAACTTGACTCTCGATCAAATGGACTTAATAGATACCTACAGATTATTCCAACAACCACAGAATATACATTTTACTCATTACCACATGGACTGTACACCAAGATCGATCACATCCTTCACCATAAATCAAGCATAAACAAATTCCATAAGGTTGAAATCTTGCCATGCGCATTCTCAGACCACAGTGGAATAAAAGTAAATATCAACACCAACAACACTTCCCCAAAATCCACAAGGACATGGACACTAAACAACATGATTTTGAACAGCTACTGGGTCAATACTAAAATCAAAGCAGAAATTAGAAGATTCCTGGAAACAAATGAAAATGAATAAACATCTTACCAAAAACTCTGGGATGCCATGAAATCAGTTCTAAGAGGGTAATCAATATCTCTATGAGCACACATCAAGAAAGCAGAAAGATCACAAGTGGAGAGCCTAACAAATCACCTAAGCGAACTGGAAAAAGAAGACCACCAAAACCCCAATCCCAACTTTAGCAGAAGAATCCAAATCACCAAAATAAGAGCCCAAATACAGGACATGGAAGACGAAAATATTATAGAAAATATCAACAAAACAAAAAGCTACTTCTTTGAAAGAATTAACAAGATTGATGAACCTCTAACCAGAATGACCACAAAAAAGAGAGAAGAAGCCCAAATAAACATAATCAAAAATACAAAAGATGAAATCACAACTGACCCTGAAAAAATACAAAAGATTATCAGATATTATTGTGTACACCTGTATGGAAACAAACTTGATAACCTAAACAAAGTGGAAGACTTTCTGACATCACATAACCTCTTAGGTTGAAACAAGAAGACATTGAGACACTAAATAGACCAATAACAACCCAGGAAATTGACTCTGTCATAAGAAAACTACCTAGAAAAAAAAAAAAGCCCTGAACTGGATGGCTTTCCAGCAGAATTCTACAAAACATATAAGGAGGAGCTGATACCAATCCTATTGAAAGTGTTCCAGGCTATTGAGAAAGATGGAATTCTCCCCCAAATCATTTTACGAAGCTAACAATACACTGATACCCAAACCAGGTAATGATCCAACAAAAAAAGAGAACTACAGGCCAATATCCCTATGAACATAGACACAAAAATCTTCAACAAGATTCTAGCAAATCGGATTTAAAAACACATCTCAAAAATCATCCACCATGACCAAGTAGGTTTCATTCCCAGGATTCAGGGCTGGTTCAACAGTCACAAGACCATAAATGTCATTAAATACATCAACAGATGTAAAAACAAGAACCACATGATTATCTCATTAGATGCAGAAAAAGCTTTTGATGAAATCCAGCATCCCTTCTTGATAAAAACCCTCAAACACCTAGGTATAGAAAGACCATATCTCAAAATGGTAAGTGCCATCTACGCTAAACCAATGGATAACATATTGCTAAATGGACAGAAATTGGAAACATTTCCCCTGAAAACTGGAACTAGACAAGGCTGCGCACTTTCACCTTTCTTATTCAACATTGTGTTGGAAGTCCCAGCTAGGGCAATTAGACAAGAGAAGGAAATCAGGTGTAGCCAAACAGGAAAAGAGGAAGTCAAATTATCCCTCTTTGCTGATGATATGATCCTATACCTTGAAAATCTAAGAGAATCGGTCAAAAACCTGCTTGCACTGATGAACGACTTTGGCAAAGTCTCAGGGTACAAAATAAATGTGCAAAAGACAGTTGCATTCTTATATACCAACAACGAGCAGGCAGAGACCCAAATTAAAAGGACAATCCCATTCACAATAGCCACCAAAAAAGTGAAATACTTCGGCATCTTCCTAACCAGAGAAGTGAAAGACTTTTACAATGTGAACTACAAAACATTGCTCAAAGAAATCCAAGAAGACACAAACAAATGGAAAAATATTCCATGCTCACGGATAGAAATAATCAACTTTGTTAAGATGTCAATCCTATCAAAGACAATCTACAGATTCAATGGAATACTTATTATGTTACCAACATCATTTTTCTCAGACCTGGAAATGAAAATACAGAAATTCATATGGAAGCACAAATGACCACAAATAGCCAAAACAATCCTTAGCAAAAGAAACAAAGCAGGAGGTATCACACTCCCAGACTTCAAACTTTACTATAAGTCTACAGTAATCAAAACAGCGTGGTATTGGTACAAGAACAGGCACATAGACCAATGGAACAGGATAAGGATTCCAGAAACAAAGCCGGAATTTCTCAACCAACTCATCTTTGACAAAGCCTCCAATAACAACCAGTGGGGAGAGGAGAACCTATTCAGTAAATGGTGCTGGGAAAATTGGCTGATCACATGCAGAAGATTAAAACAGGACCCCTACCTATCACCATACATAAAAATCAACTCTAAATGGATCAAAGACCTAAACATAAAACCTCAAACTATAAGAATCTTAGAAAACACAGGAGACACCCTTATGGAAATTGTAACTGGCAACCAATTCCTATTCAGAACCCTAAAGGCCAATACCTTAAGAAATAAGATAGACATGTGGAACCTCATCAAACTAGTGAGAATCTGCAAAGCAAAAGAAACTATCAAGAGAGCATGGAGACAGCCCATAGAATGGGAAAAAAATACTTGCCAACTCTGTATCTGACAAAGGTCTAACATCTAGTATCTACAAGGAATTCAAACATGCCACCAGCCCCAT
>CAUYQG010058302.1:0-15182 GCA_963574415.1 Tarsius wallacei
TAGTCCAGAGTTGTGGGTGCCTATACATTAGCCATGTGACCAGCAGAGCATTGTATAGAACTTAAGTTGCAACTGAATTTTACATTTAGATAGTGACAGAGTAAAGGAAATTTACAAGGCCTAAGACATCATGCATTACAAAAGTTATGCAAATCACAAGACTCACTATTAAAAGTTTAATCACAAGACTTATGATTACAGCTATACTATGTTGTTCAAAACTATGACGGCCAAGAAAGGGAGTAAATAAGGATTTACATCTTTAGGCACAGTCTGCAGTGAAGTCAAGGATTCAAGGATCCCTTGAAGCTACTTACCAGGGGGTGCATAGAAGACAAGGGGATTCTCAGTAATGTGCTCAGGAATGTGCAGGAGTGCTTGGGCCTCTTGCCATGCCCTTCTCTAGGGGCTGTGGCAATATGGAGGGACATTAGCGGGTCCCTGCATCAGAATAGTTTGGGCCACTCAGGATATAATTATAGTGTATCTCACACTAGCATTACATTAACAGTGTCTTGAACAGGATTAAAGTTTATTTCGATGGTATGATGGCTTTGTTCTACAATATTTATTTATTTACTTATTATAAAGATGTGGGGTACAATTCAGGGTTAGGTATACAAACGTTGATTATGCAGATATCTTTGTTGATGAGGTATGCCCTTTCCTCCCCTAGCAGTTTCCTCCAACTGCCAATCCCATCCCCCTCTCCTGACAGTTTCCCACTACTGCCAATTGCTTTCTTATAGTATTATAATTGTTCAAGTTCTGTTTATGAGTGAGAACATATGGTACTCTGTTCTTTGTTTCTGTGATAGATCACTGAGTATGATCGACTCTAAATCCATCCAAGTTGCTGCAAAGTCCATATGTTTGTCCTTCTTTATGGTTGCATAATATTCCATTGTGTATATGTACCACATTTTAAAAAATCCAGTCCAGCTTCGATGTTCTGAAATTTTAAGAGGAACATGGGATCTTTTTCTTATTAACATCTTTGCCATCCCTGTGGTGTCACCTAAATGGTCATCTAAATGGTCCAAGACGACTTACCACTATGCACACATGCCATAGAGCAGAAAAAGAGGAACATGGAAGTGAAAGGCATACCTCTTCCCTGTAAAGATAAAACCTAGAGGTAGCACATATTAGTTCTGCTCATGTCCCCTGGAGGCTGGGAAATGCAGTCTTCATATTGGGAGTCATGTCCCTAAGGAATCTGTTACTCTGGGAGAGAAGAGACAATGGGTAACAGGGACAACAAGCAATCTGGGATGCGAACTTGAACAACTCTTGGTACCTTTCTGAAACTTACCTTGGTGAGAGAAAACAGAAGTATAAATATTTAAAGAAAGAGTCTCACTGTGTTGCCCAGACTGGACTCAACTTCCTGGGCTCAAGCGATCCTCCTGCAGCAGCCTCCCGCATAGCTAGGACTACAGACATGAGCCACTGAGCCCATTTTGGTTTTTCTTCTTCTCTAACTTGTTTCCTTCAACTTTTTCTCCATACACCTAAGTGTAAGAATTTCTCTAGACCAAGGTTTTGCTGATTCAGGTAAGGCCTGCTCCTCCTGTCTTTCTGTGTCTCTCTTGGGGAATCGCATCCATGGCTTTGGTGGCAGTTAGCATTTTTAAGCAAATGACTCATATATCTCTATACATAAAGCAAAATCATGATGATAAGCCAAAGTTTCCTGGACTTCAGGTTCATATTTTCTTCTGCCTATAGAGTATTTCCATCAAGATTTTCTTTTCTTTTCTTTTCTTTTTTGAGTTGGAGTCTCACTCTGTCGCCCAGACTGGAGTGCAGTGGCCGCTCCCGGCCACCACAGCCTCGACCTGCTGGGCTCCGGCGATCCTTCCGGCTCAGCCTTCCAAGTAGCTGGAACTACAGGCGCGTGCTACCACGCCCGGCTAATTTTTTGATTTATTGTAGAGATGAGGTCTCGCCAATTTGCCCAGGTGGGTTTCGAACCCGTGGGCTCAGCCAATCCACTCACCTCAGCCTCCCAAGGCACGGGATTACAGGCTGAGCCACTGAGCCCGGCAAAGATTTTCTTAAGACATCTTAAGTTGTCCCCAGTAGCCAAAACACATCTTGCCTACTCCTCCTGCAAATCTCCTGCTCCTCACAATGCTGCTCAGAAACTTGCTCCTTGTTTGACCCTCGTTTTTGCCATTGAAATAATTCAGGCTTCACAAACTGGAATTATCTTTTCCCTTCCCTGGACCCTAACTCTTCATATAATACATGTAAACAATCCTTGCTGCCATTACTATCATCTTGCTTCTCTATGTCTTGCCTGTGCTATTGTGATGCTCCTCTTCTCTTTTTCCTTTAAGTTTGTGTTCACTGCCTGTCTTCATCCAACATGACTTGAATCAGCTTAATCTACTAAAAAAATCTTCACTAGCATTCCATTATCTATCAATGAGTCAGTTTTCTTTGATCTATTTCAAGGAAGGCTTTCCCTACAATGACCGCAACTTTCCACAATCTTTGCAATATCCCCTTAAGACATATTGGACTACAGTGTGTCCCCTACATACAGATCTTCAAGCTGCAAACTTTCAAAGATGTGAATGTGCATTACATGTCCAATCACATAAGTTTGTTCATGTGTCTGGTATACATAGTCACATGCATGCATCCTCTACAAGTGGTTGTGCTTTTGTGTACTTTGTTGTACGGTACTGTAGTGAGTACAGTAGTATAGTATCTTTATTTCAAGCTCAGGATGTCTGGAAGCAAAGGTAAAAGTAGTGGTGATGTAGTTAATTGTGTTAGTTAGTAACTAGGCTAACTTTGTTGGACTTATAAACAAATAGGACGTATGAACACATTCTTGGAATGGAAATCGTTAGTATGTAGGGGACTTACTGTAATTGAGACAGCAGAGTGAGGCAAAGAGATGGTGATGTCGCTCGTTCTTATAACATGAATTGTTCAACCACTGGCATGATTATAAAGAACAAGGACAAGATCATGAAACATGTGAAGTCAACTGTGCCGGTGATGTCAACAATAATATAGAAGTGTGGAAAAGTGATGGAGGAGATGGAGAAACTTCTCAGTGTGTGAAGGCAGAATCAGCATCAGCGTCAAGTCATGTTCAATTTAACGCCGATTCAAGAGAAAGCTAGAAGCATTTATAAAGACTTGAAGAAGCACAGTAAAGAATCAGAGGGTGTATCTTTAATGCCAGCCATGGCTGGTTGTATTGGTTTAAGTCTAGAGCCAACCTTCACAATGTAAAAGTGGCGAGGCAATGGGTACAGATAAGATAGTTGCCCAGGAATTTCCTGAAATGCTTCAAGAAATTATTGATGAAGGTGTGTTGCTTTTTTTAAAAATCAGAGTCTCACTCTGTCACACAGGCTGGAGTGCAGTGGCATACTCACGGCCACTGCAGTTGACTGGCTGGGCTCAGGCGATCCTTCTGCCTTGGTCTTCCAAGAAGATGGAACCACAGGCATGTGCCACCATGCTTGGCTAATTTTTTTGATTTATTGTAGAGATGAGGTCTCATCAAGTTGCCCAGGCTGGTCACAAATTCCTGGACTCAGGCAATCCTCTCACCTCCATCTCCCAAAGTGCTAAGATCACAGGCGAGAGCCACTGTGCCTGGCCCCAAGCAGGTTTTTAGTGTAGATGAGACAGGACTGTACTGGAAGAGGATGCCAGACTGAAGTTACATCAGTAAGGAGGAAAAGTTGATGCCAGGCTATGAAGCAACAAAGGATAGTCTCACTCTGTTGTTTGGTGGCAATGCTTCCAGCAATATGAAGCTGAAGCCTCTCTTAGTTTGTCATTCAGACTAGAACCCATAAAAAGCCAAGAACTCTTTTCCTGAACTAGTTTTTCCACCACTTTCTCCCAGAGGTAGCGAAATATTGCTTGGAGAAGGACATTGCACTCAACATTCTTTTGCTGCTTGACAGTGTTCCAGGCCACCCCCATTCATGGGCAACTCTCACCCTAACATCAAACTAGTATATCTGCCATCGAATACTTTGTCACTCATCCAACTTATGGACCAGGGAGTTATAGAAATTTTCAAGAAATATAATTTATGTCACATTTTTTGGTCAGGCACTAAAGGGGAGTGATTAATCAGGAACAACTTTGTGACAATTTTGGAAAGACTATAACATCTAGAAAGTAATTAAAAAAATTGACTTTGGCGGGAGGTTATGGCTGTCATTATGAATGGGGTTTGGAAGAACCTGCTCACAGTTTGTTCGTGATTTTTGTGGATTTGAGAAGGTGAATGAGGAGTCCAAAGAGGTCTTCAGCAACTTCGTGACCCTCAGTGAGAAGCTGGAGCTTGATCTGCAAGAGGACGACTTCATTGAACTCCTGGTTGTGTAACAAGAGGAGCTTACTAAGGAAGACCTGATGAAATTGGAGGCCCAGAGAAAGGATGAAGAGAGACAGGGGGAAGAAGAAACTGAAGAACCGGAATGACTCACGATGCTGGAAATACCAAGGGGATTTTCTCACCAATGCTTGTTATTTTCTGTTCTTTTGATAGTGGTCATTCTAATGAGTGTGGGGTGATATCCTCATTGTTATAGTTATTTCATTTCTTATCAATTAGCCGATGGGAAGCCCAACCCACTTCATTGTCCCACCATCCTAAATTAAGTGTCTTATCTTGAGTTAAAAATATTTAACAGGCTGGGTGCAGTAGCTCGCGCCTGTAATCCCAGCACTCTGGGAGATGGAGACGAGAGGATTGCCTGAGCCCACAGGTTCGAGACCAGCCAGCGCAACTCGGCAAGACCTCGTCTCTACAATAAACCAAAAAATTAGCTGCGTGTGGTGGTGCACGCCTGTCGTTTCAGCTACTTGGTAGGCCGAGGTGGAAGGATCGCTGGAGCCCAGCAGGCCAAGGCTGCGGTGGCCGTGAGTGTGCCACTGCACTCCAGCTTGGGTGACAGAGTGAGACTCCAACTCAAAAAAAAAAAAAAATTTAACAAAGTCACTGGAGTCAATCTCTACATTGCCCATAAAGATGTGTGCCAGTGCTGGAGAAAGCATGGGCCCTAAAGCTTCAATCAAACCCACTGAAATTGGTTCATGAGGTGTTTTTTCCCTTGTTCCTTTACCGCCAGAGAAGACTCTCAGTCAACTTCTAGGAGTCATCGTTCTGTCTGTCCTCCTGTTTTGCCCCCTTCTTTTTATTTTTAGCATGGGATTTTAACTCTGGGAATTCATTTTCTAGGGGAACAAAAATTCTGAAAGCCAACTTTTGCGACCCTATACGCATCTCACAGCAAGTGCATCTTGTCCACATGCAATCAGTCACCAAGTCCCTTGAATTTCACCTCTGTAATGTCTTCAATATCTGTATTCTTTTTGGGCTTTGGACCACTGCACTGCTCAATCCACAGTAGCCCTTGCCTCTGTGGTGCCATAGCTAACCTGCCCTCTGTCTGTGAAAATTTGGTTAATCTTCCTAAAGCAAGATTCTTACCATGCATGCCCACGATTGATTTAACGATCTCAATGACTCCATTTTGCATCAGAATAAGGACCCAATTCCTTGACTTTTGAAGCTCTCTATGGTCTTTTGTCCTTGGTCTGCTCCCAGTGCCATTTCAGACTATCACTACCTCCTCTCCTGCTGCCCTCTTCTCCTTACCCTTTCACTCCTCCAGTCACACACGTCTTTAAAAGTGAGACAGTTACTCTTACAGTTTTACTTCATTCTTCAAGGTCCATTTCTAGTCATAGCAATAATAGCTGCCAAACACTGGTCATTTACTATGTGCCAATTACCAGTTTACATGAAGCAGTTGATTTCATTTTCATAACTACCCTATGAAAGGATTACTCTCATCATCTGCATTTTGAGGAAAACTGAAGGACAGACTAATTTGGGCAAGCTTAAATTCTCACAAGGACTTGGATTCATGTCCAGACAATCTGAGTCTAGATCCCAAGTGCTTAGCTTCTATTCTACTGCTAAAAGGTTGTGTTTGATGGTGTCTTCCTACCTACCACTTGTTAGAATTCAATATTCATGAAAATCATTTATTTGGCACCTGCTATGCACAAAGCACGATAATTGACTGTAGGAGGGGTGCACTGCAAAGTTAAGTCAGTTCTAGTCATCAGTGGTTTGTAATCTAGGGATTAATATGTTCATCCTTTACGTTCCCAAATTTGTTCTAATTCACATGACATGACACCTGGAACATTGCTGTTTATGCACACTTTTGTCTTCTCTTAATGCGTGGTTAGTTCCTTTTGCCTAGAGGTCTTTTTATTTTTTTAAAATAGAGATGAAGTTTTGCTGTGTTGCCCAGACTGGTCTCAAATTCCTGGGCTCAGGCAATCCTCCCATCTTGGCCTCCCAAAGTGTTGGGATTACAAGCGTGAGCCACTGTGCCCAGCCTAGAGGTCTTTTTGTCTGTCTGTAAACCTAAAGATATGTGTGTTGAATTCAAATAAATTCTATTCTTACTTCAACTTGTTGCATCTTTCCCAGAAAACTTTATAAGATAATGCTCCTTCATGTTTCTACCATAAAACCATATTATCAGCTCACTGAGGACCTGAGCCTTTTTCATCTTCAGCCCCTAATAATAATGGCTAATGTTTATTATGTATTTTCCCTATTGTAGGCATTTTACATGAATATATTAATTTAGTCCTCATAACAGTGCAATGAAGTAACACTACTTTAATCTCTGTTCCATAGAAAACAGAAAACTGAGATACTGTGACTTAAGTGACTTGTTCATGGTCACTTATTGGCAGAACCAGAATTTATAGCCAGGGTATGGTGCCCCAGAGTCCATGAGGTTAACCTCCTTGCTTGGTGTCTCTTCTGCCTTTGCCATTCTACCTCACAGTCACTTTGCAAACATTTGCTTAAAAAATAGACTTTATTGTGCATTAGCAAATGATTAGATTTTTTAGTATTTTGTTACGAACTACCTTTTTATTATGTGTTCTGACTTACTCCACAGTTACAACATTAAAACAGGAATCAATTGGACTTCTCTTTATTTTTTTTGAGTTGGCGTCTCATTCCATTGGCCATGGCTGGAGTGCAGTGGCATGCTCACAGCCACCCCATTGACCCGCTGGGCTCAGGTGATCCTTCCACCTCAGCCTTCTAAGTAGCTGGATCTACAGGTGTGCACTACCATGCCCAGTTAATTTTTTGACTTATTGTATAGATGAGGTCTCGCCAACTTGCCCAGGCTGTTCTTGAACCCTTGGGCTCAGGCAATCCCCTCACCTTGGCCTCCCAAAGTGCTGGAATGACAGGCTTGAGCCACCACACCTGACTGGGCTTCTACCAGGATGCCTAGGGGACTGAGTGTAATAGCTGGGTCACTGAAAAGACACTTGAAAAATGCTCGATGTGACACTAGGATACCGAACTATTCCTTATCTGTATCTAATTGTTGTGTCAGACAGCCCAGGTCATAGGACCTTTACTTCGTTCTGGACTTTCTGATCCCCAGGGGAGAAATTTGAGTCTTGGTGTTGGGAAACTATTCCCTGCAGGAGAATGATAGTTGGGACTTGGAGTGTGAGACGTATCTTGCTCTGAATCAGATGCCTGGCTGTGTGCCCCCCGGGTGCTTCAGAGCTTGGTTGTCATGTGGGTGGGAGACAGGGAGGGACAGGGACAGAGCTGTGGGGTATCAGAAACTTCTATACGTTCTGTGAGGCTTACCTTTAGTGTTAACTTACAAATCAATTTAATACGATTAAATTCATACCACATATATATTCCAGAAAGAAGGATAGATGTAGGTTTTTTTTTTCTCCTGCTCTCATTGAATCAAATCTGCGATAATTTCTAGCGCTTCCTTCCTAGAAGACCATAGACAAATGAGATCCCAGATGGTGACCAGGAGTCATCTAGTCATTAATTTATTAAGGAATATTTTCATCATCTTCTATATGCTACACACTGTGCTAGGCATTGAGACAATTTCGGGGGAAAAGATAAGAGCAAGCTTTTTTACACTTTCTTTTTAGAATGGTGAAGAAATCTGAAAATAAAATGGTAGCTGCCTTTGACATCTGAAGAGGAGAGAAGCACCCAATTATATATATATATATATATATATATATATATATGGCCCCCAAGAATAGAACTGGGCAAACAGGTTGAAATTACAGAAAGCTATTGGAAGGAATAATTGTCCAAAGATGAGCTATTCTTCCCAAGGGTATTGAGTTCGCCATCACTAGGAATGAAAGATCATTTGACAAGTATGCTACATGAGGGAAAAATATCTTCTATTTAACAAAAAGACCTTGGACAGCTGATGAGCTGGACACAATTTAAGATACCTTCACACCTTGAAACTAATTGATTCCATTGCAATTGATAGCATAGGTAAAAAGCCAAGGATGTCAAAATATTACATTAATATAATAACCGAATGACAACTTCTTTTAATAAAAACCCTACAATTACAGATGTACAGTGTCATTAGATCTCACCTCAGCAGAGGCCTGGCTCCTCTCTGGGACCCGCTGTACTGATTACCTAACAGTACTCAGCTGGTGAGAAAGAGCGACACGTCTCCATGAGGGGAGAGCAACTTGCTACCATATTCAACACAGTGGTCAGCAGGCAGCCACTTTGTCCTGACTCTGTGAAAACGGAGGCAATAATATGCTGCCACGACTTTTGGAAGGACATCTTAAGCCGTGTTCACAATTTCAAATGGTTGGGAACAAGTCAAAGCTTCTGGTCACACCTGCCCCTTCAGTGCCCTATTTCACTCCTTAGTCCAGCTCCCCTCAAGGACTTCAGATGTTCACCTTAGCACATTGGAAGGTGAATACTTGTATTCTTCTGTGGTAGGAAATATTTTCACAGTATGCTCAATGCAGATAAAATTCCCCCTTGTGATTTACTGAATTATTATCTCATGTGAGTCTGCTAGTGTTATCTGGCTGTGAGTTTTTCTTTTTTCTCTTTTTTTTTTTGAGTTGGAGTCTCACCCTGTCACCCAGACTGGAGTGCAGTGGCCGCTTCCGGCCACCGCAGCCTCGACCTGCTGGGCTCCGGCGATCCTTCTGTCTCAGCCTTCCAAGGAGCTGGAACTACAGGTGCGCGCTACCACGCCCGGCTGGTTTTTTAAAAAATTTATTGTAGAGATGAGGTCTCGAACCCGCGGGCTCAGGCAATCCACTCACCTCAGCCTCCCAAGGTGCGGGATTACAGGCTGAGCCACCGAGCCCGGCTTTGTGAGTTTTTCATGAGCATCTTGCTCCCCAAGCTCTTGACTGTTGTTTTTGGGTTATACTTCGTGGCACAGGGCTTGTCAAGGAAATTGAGTTTCTAGAAAAACAAATGCTCTCTAGTGTGTGTATGTATGCTTCTTTCTGCCCTTAGGGTAAGGCCCCACACAGTGCCACACTTCACAGGAAAAAGCCAGCAATGTGAAGAGATCAGAGAGAGAATGGGCTGGGGGGATAAACAGTAGAGGGATTGAGAGTATATAGACTCTAGCTCCAGGTTTGTTTCCTGACCATTTACTGTGTGACTTTTCAAAAGTTAATCTCTCAGTTCCGTGGTTTCCTTATACAGAAAAGGGGAATAATAAAATTATTATCGGGTTGGTATTAGGATAAAGTAATATATATGCCTATGGCACATAGTTAAACACTTAATAAATGTTAGCTATTATTATTACTGAGAGGTTTCTCATAGTATGATATTGTCAATTTTATGGTTTTTAAGGATCATGGATCAGCTATGAACTTTGAAGTAAAGGAAGCTCCTGGGTGCAGTGGCTCTCACCTGTAATCCAAGCACTTTGGGAGGCAGAGGTGAGAGGATTGTTTGAGCCCAGTGTTCGAGACCAGCCTAGGCAATTTGGCAAGACCTTGTCTCCACAATAAATCAAAAAATTAGTGGGGCATAGTTGGAAGGCTGTAGTTGGAAGGCTGAGGCAGAAGGATCCCCTGAGCCCAGCAGATCGAGGCTGCTGTGGCCATGAGTATGCCCCTGCATTCCAGCCTGGGCGACAGATTGAGACTCCAACTAACTAACTAACTAACTAACTAACTAACTAAATAAATAAATAAATAAATAAATAAAGGAAATAAAGGAAGCTGAGATGTAAAGGTTTCACGGGAGTTTGACATTGTGATGGGAATTGCATATCAGTTAATGACTTGATTGAGAGCTGAGGCGGACTTATGTGAGCTGGGCCCTTGTTCTTGCATTTTATCTGCCTATTTTGCATGTCTGCTGTGAGGATTAGAGTCAATACTATGGCCACCGACACATCTCAGCTTAATACTGGCCAGTGGGGGACTGAACAAGTCACTAGCAGGAGTCAGGTCCCCACAGCCAAAAAGTACTCAGTGTTAATGACACCCCTGCAGAGAGTGACTATCTTTAGGTAAATCTGGAATCACTTAATCTCTCCTCCTGGAGGTTCCGCACCAGAAAAGTGGGGATAATAAGGCCCACCAAGTGGAATTGTGTGAGAATCAGATGAGATAGTAGCACATGAGATGTGGAATTGCATAACTTGAGATATTTTGGTTTTCTAAATATTTATTGTGCACTTTATTTCTATTGTTATAACATTGTAATAGATAATGAAATAATTATACAACTCACCATAATTTCTTTAACTACACACAATAGAGTTCACACTTCTGTGAGAATCTAATGCCCTGCTGATCTGACAGGAAGGTGGAGCTCAGGCAATAATACTAGCGATGGGGAGCAGTTATAAATATGGATGAAGCTTTGCTGGCTTGCCCGCTGCTCACCCCCTGCTGTTTAGCCTGGTTCCTAGCAGGCCATTGACTGGTACTGGTCCATAGCCTAGGGGTGGGGACCCCTGGTCCAAAGGAATGACTGTCAAATGCTGCCTACAGGTTGATCAAAACCTGCTGGATGTAGCATTGGATTTATTGATGACCTGGAGAAAGTCTTGGTGTAGGGAAGGTGGGGAGTGCAGCTCAAGGCCTGAGAATGGGGAAAAAAGGAGTTGGATTACCACAGACAACTTTCAGAGTTTTACAGGATAAAAAGAAAAGCAAAAATTTGGAGCTGTAAAGAGGTGCAATCTTATTTTTGACATAAATCACAGCTGGGCATGGTGGCTCACACCTGTAATTTCAGCACTTTGGGAGGTGAGACAGGAGAATTGCTTGAGGCCAGGAGCTCAAGACCAGCCTGGGCAACATAGTCAGACCCCGTCTCAAAAAACAAACAAACAAAAAACCAAGTCACTATTTATATGCTGATACTAAAAACATTAACATTACAGGTCATTCACGCAAGGTACATCCCAATTATATTCAAATACTTTTGTTCTGTAGTATGGAAGGTTACAAAATACTTTCAGGGTTTTTGGAAGATAGCCGCCTTATTTTCTTTGCCTCTGATCTTCCAGTATTAAATAAATATACTTCTCTATGGGTTAAGTATTTGAGTTGCTCCCTGTGTATAGGCTGGGAGAATGAAAGCATGATGTCCGTAAACAATGACAAACCACTGCACACCAGGTTTAGTTCTGACTTCCTTTACCCCAGTACCCTGGCTGAACTGGAGACTTCTGGCCGTAAGCTGAACTGAAGGGCCAATCTACTCCCTAACCACATGCTACCTTCACTAGGTTAAAAGTTTCCCTAACTTGGGGAGGGTTGGGCACAACTTGTAACTCCTTTAAGATATAAAGTAGGTTTACACAAGTCTCTGCTTAATTTTGCTGTATTTGAGATACCCACCAAAAGCAATAAAACTGTTAAAATTTCAGTGAAGACGAGTGCTGTAACAGAGGAAGGTTTCACTTCCCTGGCTCAAATAGGACTTCTCCTTTCTTGGAGCATGAGCAGGTACAACTTCTGACATTAATGATTTTGTCAGGCTCAGCACTATGACTTCTGTCTGCCAGGAGGATCTCCAGCACCAACAGGTTTGCTCTTAGGTGCTAAGACAACACCCTGGACTCCAGAAGCACACTTTCTCAAAAGCCCCTAGCCAAGCCTACCTGAGTTATATGAGCCTGGGGTTGCTATGCTTGCCAAGAGATAAGAACGTTATTTCAGTATGAGAAAAGATATGCATCACCAAGTTTTAGTTGCTATGTGTAGCAATGTTCATCCAAATTCATGAAACTTCTTATCTTTGTCCTGACTGCAGTTTATAAGGGTTAGTTCTTGTAACCTGACCTAAGGTGGAATAATAGCCTTCAGTTTCGTGTCTCACCATGAAAAGGGAATTGAGATCTTTTAAAGTGCTAAACTAAGCATTGAAACTAAGATGGGTCTCCTATACCTCTAAACAAAAGCTACCAATTCTCCTTAAATTGTGGTTCCTATTTACAGTCACATACAACTACATCAAGTGTCAACGTGTTTATCGATAGATACAGGTATATAAAATCAGGGCATGAAGATGACTTGATAAATTAATTAGACCTAATTTTAATACTATAATAGGAGGGACCAATTCAAATTCTCACCATTTGCTAACACCCACAAAAACCACTTCAAGGGCATTTAACGGTCTCTCAAAACGGATCAGTTTTGTGCAAGTAAACCGTATTTCTTTTAAAAAGACTTGTACACTTGCCCAGGCTCAAGGATATTAAAATCTAGCACATAAAGCTCATTACCAGAGGTAGAAATAACAGGCAATATACTATTACTGCAACAACCATCAATCACAATTCATAATTTTTCTGTAACAACCAAATGGATAATCAAATATTGCAACAGTTCAAGTGTTACTGAGCAAAGTGCACTCCTACAGTATTCAGTGTTGCTGAATACTGTTTTTAAACTTACAACGACCTATGATAACTGGCAGCACAAAGGTCCTTGCAAGATACTGCCTCTGGTTGAGAACTTATGATGTAATTATTGTAGGCTGCTAAAATACTATTTAACTGTTGTTATTTTGTAGTAGTAGTTGTTTTTATCATTCCCAATTCTCTTTATTTTTATTTTTTGAGTCGAAGGCTCACTCTGTCGCCCAGGCTGGAGGGCAATGGCATGCTCACAGCCACCGTAGCCTCGACCTGCGGGGCTCAGGTGATCCTTCTGCCTCAGCCTTCCATGTAGCTGGAACCACAAGTGCGTGCCACCATGCCTGGCTAATTTTT
Organism: Tarsius wallacei; assembly: GCA_963574415.1. Taxonomy (NCBI): domain Eukaryota; kingdom Metazoa; phylum Chordata; class Mammalia; order Primates; family Tarsiidae; genus Tarsius; species Tarsius wallacei. Next base: position 13,119 of record CAUYQG010058302.1, read on the forward strand.
TAAAATTATTTTTTAGAGATGAGGTCTTGTGAAGTTGCCTCGGCTGGTCTTGAACCCCTGGGCTTAGGCAATCCTCTTGCCTCTACCTCCCAAAGTGCTAGGATTACAGGCATGAGCCACTGTGCCCAGGTCCCAATTCTCTTTTAGGGATCCTTTGAGGTTAGGATACTGCTTGTGATAGGGTTCTTCCTTAGAGTCTAATCAGTCCCCAGGCTGGACTTGGTTCTGTCCTCTGATACAAAGTAGCACTTTGAGGGCTCAATAAAGCAATATTTGGCTTCAGCCTAGCTGATAATCTTGCAAATTTGGGCCCGGAGTGGAGGAGGGGGGTGTCACCTCTGCGATCTAGTGGAAGGAGAATTTCTCCCCTGTTCTTCAGAGAAGCAGGTAAATGGGGCAAATAGCAATGGAGCAATGCAATGTAATTTCCAAAAGGAGCTCATCAGAGTTTTTCTCCAAACACCCTCCTTGTTTCTCCCTCCCCCCAGGTCCCTTATCCTGCTTGTGCTCCAGGGACATTCTCATTGTGTGGGCTAGGCTGGGTTTTTTTTTTCTTTCTTCCAATCACCTAGGAGTGCTAGCCTCAGGACAGGAGGCTGGGGATTCTATAAAAGCCCTGCTGAGGGCTTCAGCTCAGCTGCGTGCACTCTAGGGTCTACCTAACTGCTCGTTCTGCCTACCTGCCTGCTCACCTTCCCAGACTCCTGCCCTCCCTGCTGGCGCCATGCTCAGGAAGGCCCTGATCTTCTCTGCCTTGTGTGCCCTGGCAGTGACTTTCCCTGCACAACCCTCAAGTAGGTGGACCATTGGAGGCAAAAATCCTTTCATGGGGGTGGGGGTGGGGGTGGGGTGGGCAGTGTGGAAGGAAGGAGAGAGAGAAAGTCAGAGTCAGGGAGAGTCAGAGAACACACACACACACACACACAGAGACAGACAGAGAGGGAGACAGAGAGAGGAGAGAGGAGACATACAGAGACACACGCAGAGAGAGACAGAGAGAAGAAAGAAGAGAGGAGAGAGGAAGAGAGGAGAGATAAAGAGAGAGGAGAGACAGAGGAGAGAGAAAGACAGAGAGAGGAGAGAGAGATGGAGAGGAGAGAGAGAGGCGGAGAGGAGAGAGAGACGGAGAGAGCAGAAGGAGAGGAGAGGAGAAAAAGGGGAGAAGGGAGAGGAAAGAGAGAGAAGATAGAGACAGACAGATGAGAGAAGAGAGGGGAAGAAGAGAGGGAGAGGGGGAGAGAGGAAGCCTGCTGTGAAAGTTGTAAAGCAGAATTTGGTAAGAATCATATCACCAGGGTCTTAAGGTGGGATGGGAAACTGAGCTCTGAGGGCTTGAGTGGCTAAGATAAGATCTGGTTTAAGTTTGAATTAACCTCATAATGATAATAGGCTGAGCCAGGTGGGATTAGGGTACTTGCTTAAAGAACTGTGGTTTTTCTGTGGCTCCCATTCCCTATTTGGGGGCTATTCTACTTAATTCAAGTTAGAAAGTCCCAGGAGGTATCCTCATTTGACCGTGGAGTGCAGTCAATTTCAGAACGCTTTAGCAGCTAGCTCGGTCACAGGCAATGGAAATCAGTGGGTCTGAGATGAACATTGCCGAGAAGCATGATGAGAAAGGAAGAAAGAGCTGTCACCCCAAAGCTTTCCTACCTAGTTCTTCCTGAATGCAAGTGGATTTCTCAGGGAAAGGAGCTCATTCATCTGCATTAAAAGGGTTATTTTCCCCAGCCCTCCTCCTCCGGGCCCTCTCTCTGGAGGCTCTCAGTTTGTGAGATGCTGAGTTTGGGCTTCTTCACTGATATGAAGGTATGATGAAGCAAAGTGACTACATTCGAGAGCTGATGGATCTGTCCTCATTGGCAGGGTGCCCATGACCTGCCACAATGACTCTGCATAGCGTCTATCACTGTAGCCTCAGGATCCTGGGCCTGCTCAACAGACCCACAGGGTTATGATGCCTGTATAGTTGGCAAGCCCCAGGATGCCTGGATTGTCCGTTCTGTGGGACAGAGTTGAAAATAAAGACCTAGACACAGTACATTAGATAAAAATATGGCAACG
>CAUYQG010058305.1:0-10686 GCA_963574415.1 Tarsius wallacei
TTTTTTGTATCTCATCCTGTATTTTTTTTTTTTTTTAGTTGGAGTCTCACTCTGTCACCCAGGCTGGAGTGCAGTGGCTGCTCCCGGCCACCGCAGCCTCGACCTGCTGGGCTCCGGCGATCCTTCCGCCTCAGCCTTCCAAGTAGCTGGAACTACAGGCGCGCGCTACCACGCCCAGCTAATTTTCATCCTGTATTTTTACTGTACTTTTTTTTTTCTCTTTAGATATGCACATGCTTACCGATGTGTTCCACTTGCCTGCAGTTTTCAATATAGTAACAATGCTATATAATTTGGAGCCTAAGAGCAACAGACTCTACCAAATACCCTAGGTGTGTAGTTGGCTATACCATCTAGGTTTGTGTAAGTACACTTTATGATGTTCACACAATGATTACATCACCCAACTGCATTTCTCAGAACTTATCACTGTCATTAAGTGATGCATGACTGTACTTAAGGTCTACAATGTGATGTTTTGATATACATATGCTTAAATGGAAGGTTGACTATAGTTAGTAATAATGCATTATGCACTCAATCTTCTGTTTCAGCTGTCTTTCTCTGGCACTGCTTCTACGGAACATAGGGTTTGAGGTGCTATGTTATTACTGCCAGGTGAGGGTAGAAGTTTAGGTTCCCCACTCAGCTTTTTTTGACAAGCAAGTGGGATGTTTTTTCACTGCTCCTAGGCCTCTTTTCACACCAACCCAATGGGGAGAGGAAAGGATGCTTTGTTACTGCAGGGTGAGTCCATGTTCCCTATGTAGTCTCAACCCACACCACAGGGGGTGGTGGGATAGAAGGACAAGTTAATGCCCAGCAAGGATAAAAGTACCGGCACCCACGTCAGTCTTCTTTGGTCCCGCCCCAGCAGGGGATCAGGATGCCTCCTTAGAACCCAGTGAGTATAAAAGTCCAGGCTCCTTACTTGGCCATTGCTAGTAGAGGTGGGACACAGTTTTTTCTGCAGTGCTAGGCTCTAGTAGATTGGTTATTGTCTGAAAGTTTTCTGTCTTGCCAAACTGTCTTTATCATAGTCCTGTTGCCAGAAAGAGCAGACTTTTTTGGGGACTTTTTGGGTCTATGTCCATTAGTGTTTCTGGGTTGCTGGCTTCTTCCACTCTGAATCTGTAATATATGAGGGAAAAAAAAATCCAGGAAATGCACTCACATGGCATCGCTTCAGTATTCTTCCCTAGCTGGTCTGCTTTCTTCTCTTCATTTTTCAGTCTTATGTTTGCTATTTATAGGTAACATCAAGGGTTTTTTAGTTATACTTAGGAGGAGGAATAGGAAAAAGTACATCTACTCCATCCTTAGAAATGGAAACCCTCTGAGCACCTGACTCTTTAATTTCTTGACCTCCTCAACTCTGCTTTCACTCCATTTTAACCACCCATGACTAAAACCCACCAAGAACCTTGATACTATAAGCTCTTTGTATTTATTTAATTTTTTTAAATGTTATTTAATTTTAAAGATGTGAGATACAATTCAGGATTAGGTATACAAGCGGTCACTGTACTGGAAAATTTTGGGCCTCTCTTTGGTCTTCACTTCACCTGCTTTGAAATCAGGTACATTTAGTGATGCTGTGAGCCCCCTCACCCCCTGCCCTGGCAGTTTCCCACTACTGCCAATCCCTTTCTTATAGTGTTATGATAAATGTTCAGGATCTGTGTATGAATGAGAACATGTGATACTTAGTTCTTTGTTTCTGTGATAGATCACTGAGTATTATAGACTCTAAATCTTAAATTCAAACATTATTCAACTTTTGTCCTCATCTTTGTGCATCTAGTTCTCTGTGTTTTATATGCAATACATCTCTTTGTTGTTGTTTCTGGGGATTTTTTTTTTTTTTCCTCATGAAGATGTCCAATGTCTTGACTTTACTTTGACTTTACGGCCTTCTTTTACTCTATGAGCCTATTCTCATATTCACTTCCATCCCTATGTAGAAAGATTCCACGTTCTAGCACTTGGACAGCTCTCTTTGTCACAATCTTCAGTTTGCTTCCATTGTCCTTTCTCATCCATTGACAAAATCCAAACTTTGTAGCAAGCTACTTATCTGCCTTCTTTCTGCATTTACCAGAGTAAGAAGGAGAAAATGGCACAGCGGAGGGAATTAGTGCATCAAAATTCCATAGTGTGCAACATTTACTTGCCCCCACATCAGTGATTTTTGCTACTGTGTTTATGGTCAACTCTCTGTCTCTCTCCCAATTTTCATAGCAGTTACTCAAGCCACTTCCTTCAGTCCCCTATATTCTAACATCTCCCTTCCTACCTCATTCTTACCTGCTACTTCGTGAAGAAAACAGAAGCTATTGAATAGAATCACCTCTACACCTACAATCTTGCATATATTTTCACCCATCCTTACCTCCTTCGCACAATGAAGCATGAAGTTCCTCTTTCTAAAAAAAGTATCTGCACACAAGCTGTGTAGCCCATCATAGCCTGCACACTCAGGAACTGTACTCATCAATTATTGACTCTCTTCTAGTTCTTCCTCAACACCATCCCTCCTAAAAATCTTGTCTTCCATCACAGAAAGAAAAAGGGGGGGAATCCATCTTGCTCCCCTTCTCATCACCTCTCTACCTCTCTTCCACACTGTACAGCCAGGATTCTCAATGTGCTTTTTATACTTGCTGTCTGTACTTTATGAGGTCCTGTTCCCTTCTCCAAAATTGCTGTCTCCTTTTGCCCTTTCAGCATTTAAACTATTCTTGCCAAAATCTCCAGAGATGTTTATGCTGAAGCTAGCAGGCACCTTTCAACCTTATCTCCCGTGACATCTGGGTAGCATTTGCACAAGTGAGTACTCCCACCCATTTGCCTTTTCTGCTTTCCTTTAACCTCTCTGGCTACTCTCTTTGGTTTCTATCAGATTTCCCCCTTCTCTGCCAGTGTTCCCATTTTAGGCTTTGCACTCAAAGCCTGGACACTCATCCAATCCCTGACTATTCACATTAATTTCTATATCTAGTAAATCACCATTACCTTCATTCCATTTTCATTTTGTCTTAGTCTGCTTGGGATGTCATAACAAAATACCACAGACTGGTGGCTTGAACAACAGACATTAATTTTCTCACAGTTCTGGGGCTGGAAGTCCAAGATCAAGCTGCCAATTTGCTTGCTGACAAGGTCTCTCATCCTGTCGTGTAGATAGCTGCCTTCTTGGTGTGTTCTCACATGGCAGGAAAGAGGAGAAGAGAAGAGAAGAGGTCATTCTGATGTTCCTTCTTATAAGGACACTAATCCCATCATGAAGGTTCTACCCTCATGACCTCATTGCAATTGAGTTATTCAAAGATGTCATTCCAAATATTGGGGCTTGGGGCTTCAACATATGAATATGTGGGAGATACATTTCAGTTATAACACATGGCTCGAAAATTCTTCAGCCTTTTCCATCTTTATGGCCATTTTTTCTTACTTGGATTATTTCAATACTTTCCCAATTGGCATGTTTGCTACCTCATCATTCTTAAAGCCATTTTCCATACTGCAGCTAGACTGATATATCTGAGGCAGAAATCATTCTCTTGCACAAGATAATTCATTGGTTTCCGATTGCCTTTGTCAATTGAATATTGTCTATTCTGATTAAATATATTAAGTCTAATGCCTTAATATATCATTAAAATCCCTTTAGGGTTTGGGCTCCTGCTTCTCTCTCGGGCTCAATCTGCCTTCCCTCCCTCTTGCACTCAGTGATGCTTCCATAGTCAGTACTTAGCATTTGCTGAACACATGCTTACTACATTTTCCGTATTCTCAGGACTCAACTTAGTTGTCACTTCCCTTAAGAAGTCCTCCATGACCTTTTAATGTGCTTTTTCTAAAAGCCTCCATGGTTCATTGTGTTTACTTCTATCATATCACTCAGCACAGTTTAAGTTGTTGTTTTTTTTTTAATTGTCTGTCTCTCCAAGTTGGCTATAAGCTCACTGAGGGCAGTTGCTGGTCCTAACTCCTCACTCTGTTCCAAGTATATGATACAATTCTGAGCACAAGTAGATGCCTCATGTTTGTTTATTAAGTGAGGGCTAATTGTTTATTTGGTGCAGCTTCTCCATTTACTGATGAAAAAGCTAACAAACAGAGCTTAAGTCATCATTCAAATAAGCCCTAAATAGCAAGAAGCCCAAAAACCAGATAGTGTCACTACCAGTGAGTCAGGCATCAGTATCAGTCTCTAGGCCTGGCACTGACATTACTGAAAAAGGTGAGCTTGGATTTTAACCTATAAAATGAAGGAGTTAAACTAAACCACCTCTTAAGCTTCCTTTTGATTTTTAGGTTTTATAATTCCATAAGAAGGGTTTTATAAGAAGGGCATAAACATCTGGTTGACATTTCTCAGAAATTACAAACTTGGATTATTTCTTACTCTAACAGAAAAGGATTTGGGTAATATCCCAGGTTAATAAAGAGCTTAGGCAGTAAGTGTTTCTCTTTACTGCCCATTTATTTATTTATTAATAGTTATTGAATGCCTCTTATATACCAAGCATATAATGTCATTTTAGACATTACCAATGTGCTGATAAACAATAAGTAAAAAGGATACAATTCTCTGTAAGGACAATTTGATGTACAATTTTCTAAAGTTCAGACAGAAATGCAGTGACTTCATAGGAGGAAAATATATAGAAAGCACTAAGAACTGTTCTATTTTGTTGCATTTAGAAATAGTTATGTAACTATTACGTTGAACAAGCATGACTCATAGGATGTAATCAATCAATCATAAAGCAACACTTCAAATGTATTTCTTGGAGTTAATGCTTGCTCTGCTCTTAAAGGAAATTTAAAGCAAATTTCATTCTTCTAGTCATTTCCAAGTAATAGGATATACTAATTAAAATGTAATTTAAACATCTAGATTCATGTAAAATAAGAAATTATTATTGTTTAAAGTTTTATTTATTTTTAATTTACACATAACAATTGTACATATTTATGGGGCACACAGTTGTGTTTTGATACATATGTATAGTGATCAGGTTGGGGTAATTAGCATATCATGATCTCAAACATTTATCATCTCATTGTGTTGAGAGCATTTAATATCATCTCTTTTAGCTATTTGAAAATATGTGATATAGTATTGTTTGCTGTAGTCAATTTTATTTTGAAGTTAGCTCCTTTCCTCCCCAGCTCAGCTCTAGCAGTGGATCAGGGCAGCAGCCTGGGGACTTTCTCTTTTCCTCACCCCACTCTCTTCAGCTTTCCAAAGGTGATTCATACTTCTGTAGGGTTGGAGTACCAGGAGGACGATGAGAAAAGGAAATCAGAACAGTTCTTACCTGCCTGGTACTCTTGTTAAGATCTAGCATCCGAGTTCTCTTGCTTTGACAGGTATTCAGAGTTGCCTGTCTTGTTGGTGTTGTATGAGTTCTTTAGAGATGCCTCAGGTAGGGCATCTCTCCCCATGGAGTGATGAATACATCTGGATATGGCAAATCACTTACTCTTTCCTCATATCCCAGGAATTGGGCAGCACCTCCAGTTTCTTTCTTTTTTTTTTTTTTTGAGTTGGAGTCTCACTCTGTTGCCCAGACTGGAGTACAGTGGCCGCTCCCGGCCACCGCAGCCTTGACCTGCTGGGCTCTGGCGATCCTGCCGCCTCAGCCTTCCAAGTAGCCGGAACTACAGGCGTGCGCTACCACACCTGGCTAATTTTTTGATTTATTGTAGAGATGAGGTCTCGCCAAGTTGCCCAGGCGGGTCTCGAATCCGCGGGCTCAGGCAATCCACTCACCTCAGCCTTCCAAGGCGCGGGATTACAGGCTGAGCCACCGAGCCCGGCTTCCAGTTTCTCACCGTTGAGTTCTGTTTACTATGTTCAGATGGCCCATGGCTAATCCAAGGGAACCACTCATCATTTCTATCCCTAATAGACTCAAGAAGGTGAGGGTGAAAATACCCAGCATACAGACTGCTCTGTGAAAGCAACCCTCTCCTTTCATCTCTAGTTCCCATTTTTAAATGTACTTTTGACTTATGAAAGGGCTTAAACCAGTCATATAATGTAAAGCTGTGTAATCCGTTTTTGACAACCTCCTTTGCAAATTTTGCAAAGTGAGAGTATCATACCTCACTTTAAAATATATCTATGCCTTCGTGCTTTAGTTGAAACTTTCATTCTTTTATAGTTATACCTGCCTTGTGATGCTAGAATGAGCAATTTTGAATCACATCTTTGGCATATACTTACCACATCATTGTGACAAGTAGCCTTTCCTCCCCAGTTTCAAATTTAAGGGAAACCTAATATTGGGTCTCTAATTTAAAGTACCTACTTATTTCATAATCTGGAGATAGGGCATTGTGTTCGTTACCTAGGGCTGACATAACTAATACCACAAACTAGGTGACTCAGACAACAGACATTTATTCTCTCAAGTTCTGGCAGCTAGAAGTCTGAAATCAAGATTTTTGGCAGGGCCATAGTCCCTTTGAAGGCTACAAGGTAGAATCATTCCAAGTTGTCTCAGTCAGGTAGGGGCTGCTTAACAGAATACTATAGACTGGGTGGCTTAAAAAAACAAATATTTGTCATAGTTTCTGAAGAATGGGAAGTCCAACATCAAAGTGCTGGCAGATCTGGTGTGTCTGGTGAGGGCCCTCTTCCTAGTTTTAAGATGACTGTCTTTTCCTTGTATCCTTACATGGCCAAGAAAAAAAGATAATCTTTCTTGTGTCTCTGCTGAGAAGGCCACTGATCACATTTATGAGGGCTCCATATTCTTGATCTAAATACCTCCCAAAGGCCGTATATCCTAATACCATGATATTACAGGTTGAGAGTTAGTATTTCTTCTTTGGGGGAGTTAGTATTTAACACATAAATTTTGGGGGGACACAAACATATAGTCCATAGCACAAGCCTCTCTCCTTGCTTCTGGTGACTACTGGCAGTTCTCAGCAGTCCTTGGCTTGCAATGGCATCTCTAGAAATTTCTGCCTCTGTTATTGCATGATTGTCTTCTCTCTGTGTGTATCTGTCTCTCTATGGCCTTCTTGTATAGGCATCAGTTATTGGATTTAGGGTTAACACTAATTCAGTATGACATTATCTTAACTTGATTCCATCGGCAAAGACCTTATTTCTCAATAAGGTCATACTCTCTGATCTTGAGTGGGTAAGAATTTTTTGGCAAGGAGATGGGGCAAACATTATCCAATCCAGTACAAGTATGGTAGTATTTCCACAGAAAGGTTCAATATAATTGCAAACATGATATTGTATGTCTTTTTTTTTTTTCAAGTCATGTTTTAAAAGATAGCAGGAATACATTAATTCTGGAAAAGCCTGTGGAAATGGGTTTCACCCGAGTGCACTGCATAGCAATAGTCATACCCATGGAAGAATATGACAAAGGAAGCATACAAACAGCTTAGTAAGCACGGGCATGTATCATACGAGAAAATCAAAGCAAGCTAATAATAGCTACGCTAGAGATGAGTAAGTGGATGCTTTTTCCACAGCTGAATCCTCAGAGGGATGATGTCGTATTTGTTGACTTTACCATGTGACTTGTGAAAACAAAAGAGACACAAAGAAGACAAATGACATCGTAATTTTGAGTGGTTTAACTATAACTACCCATACTAACGTTGTAATAGCACTACTAGTGATGTGGTGTTCTATATAATTATCCATTTTTAAGCTTCTGCAACATTTTGGCAATTCTTTCCTGGGAGTATTTTTCCCCCTGTGTTTTGGATTTCCCTTTCCAAAAGTTTGAATGGTTAGTTGAATGGTTGAATGGGAAGCTTATTTAAATAATGGCATAAAAGCAGACATGAACTGAAAGCAACTAAAGAAGTACTTTCATGATAGTCCCCAAAATTGTTTTGTTTTGTTTTAGCAAACTTCAAATACAGCTTCTTCATGATATTTCAGCTAAAGTCTGTCCTGAAAACATTTGGACCTTAAGAAAGGTGCAATGAAAATGAGCCATGAATAGGAATCGATAATGTAAATTTCTTATCCATTTACTCCTTCTAGTCTTGAGTAACTTCTTCCTAGGACCTTTGATTTTGTTCAGCCAAGAGTGACTTTTGGAAAATGTGTATCTATCCATCCCTGCTAATTCAGTGAGATTGCCACGCAACTTGAGAAGTTGGAATGACTTCATCAAATAGCATACATTTCTCATTCAAATTATTTTAGACATCTTTTTATTACTATCTTGTACCTCTATTTTGCATATTACTTCTTTTCTGAATGTGGCAAACACAGCCCTTTGCATACCTCTGCATGTACAAATTGAGTCAATGGATACTTATCCATTCTTTCTATGCAAACGATTTATACCAGATTTAAATCTTCCTTTGGGTAATTGTTTTCTTTATATCTTACTGTGTTGCTGAGTCTTTATTGCAATTTGTGTTGTATTTTCTTTTGTAAGACATTTGGATTCTTGTGAAAAGTGTTATGTATGTAAATAATGGAAACAACTCCCACACTATTACTTAGCTACTGTGGGTGCTGCCACATTTCTTTCTTTCTGTTTCCTTTCTTCTCACCACCCCCCCCTTTTGTAATCACCACAGTAAAAGTTCTTAGGAGTTGAAATGATGCAGCTGTTTTAAATAAATGGTTAATGCTCTATTATTCATTAATGGAGAGTAAAGTTCAATTGAAAATTGGTCCATCACTAACAGCCAACCTGATTGTTTTGAACTTCATGACATTTTGTGCTGGCTTAAAACACAGTAGCAGATGTGTTACACTTCGTATAATGTACCACTATAAATTGAGCATGGCAGGAGGTACAATACCAACAGTAAAAGTGAAATGGTTGTATGGTGCCCAGAAAAATTACTGAGAATCTATATGGATTGGCCTTCTTTTTAAAAAATAAGTCAGGCAACAAAGATATTTTTCTCTACCTTGGATAAAGGGCCAAAAGTATAAGTTATACAAAACCACTGAGCCTATTTGGGCCAATAGTCATCTAGGGCTTTTAGAATATCTTTTACCTAAAGAACTACAGGGGCAGTATTTGGAATTTCAAGGCTTACATGGAAACAGGCCATGGAGTCCTGGAGTCATAAATGTTAAAAGAAGAGGGAACTGTGGCTGCCTCCTCTTTTGGAGGAGATGTTTGGGTTTAGGGCAGACTAGGAACATATCATCACAGACCAGTGAGAAGTGGGAAGAAGCCAAGACCCAGTGGGATTTAGGGAATAGGGCCTGTCTTCAGAAGCCGGCACATCTCCAGAGGCAGCTAGCTAGGCCACGCGTGGCTGTCAAAGGGTGTGACTGGCTCACAGGGACAGACTATGCAGATATCTGAATGAGTCTTTTCTCCCAGCAGAGCACAGTTCTGGAAGAAATCCAGGTGACAATACTCAAAGTCAGGCACAGTTCCAGGTGGTCAGTCAAGTCATAGCAGGCCCCTCGCCAGAAGCTGCCATGGGAGTAGGAAATCCCATCCTGCTTCCCAAGGGAAGTGGGGAGAGTCAGAGTTGGGCAGAGAACCAGGACCCAAGTGGAGAAAGCTGGGGACCAGGGCTAAGGTTCAGCTTCCACAGAGAACTGAAGTGTTTAGCAAGAGAAACTGAGGCAGATTGGGAGTCACAAGCCTTTGGCCAAAGTGGTAAGAGAATGTTGAGATTCAGAGTCTACACAGAGCAACCAGATTTTCAGGTCTCTAGGCAACCAAACCAGTTTCATCTATTAATAGGTCTAAGGCTGATGACACTGAGCAGGACTGGCTCAGACTGGTTGGGGCAACTAAGGGCTTCTGAGCTTTAATGTGCATAGGAATCACCTGGGGATCTTGTTAAAATGCAGATCAGACTGGGTAGGTCTGAATTGGGGTCGAGATTCTGAATTTCTAACAAGATCCCAGATGCTACTGCTGCTGGTTTTCTAGAGTAGCAGAATTCAAAACTTGCTGTCCTTCCCTTGACCCCACTCCATTACTCTCCACCCCTTTCACCTGTTTCATTGTTGTCATGTCTGACTATCTTCTTATCTTCTTTTCCTTTCCGTTCCTTTCTCTACTTCTAGCCCCTTTGTCCTACTGCATTTCTTCTGCCAAGACCACCACCAGAAAAAGAGCTTCCATTTAGAGAATCAATAGAGAATGACAGCAAGAGCCAAAACCGTTTTCCCCATGGTCAGCACATGATAAAATCCTTTTATGTTTGATAGATGCAATTCATCCAGATTAATGTCTTTCAATTACTGCCTCATAAAGGATGTAAAAAACATGTGACTTCTTCCCTTCTCTTCTTGATACACTCCAACAGTTAAGAAATATCTACTGAAGATAAAGAAATCAGAATGGAGCCGGGCTCGGCGGCTCAGCCTGTAATCCCAGCGCTTTGGGAGGCTGAGGTGAGTGGATTGCCTGAGCCCGCGGGTTCGAGACCCGCTTGGCCAATTTGGCGAGACCTCATCTCTACAATAAATCAAAAAATTAGCTGGGCGTGGTAGCACGCGTCTGTAGTTCCAGCTACTTGGAAGGCTGAGGTGGAAGGATCACTGGAGCCCAGCAGGTCCAGGCTGCGGTGGCCGGGAGCGGCCACTGCACTCCAGTCTGGGTGACAGAGTGAGACTCCAACTCAAAAGAAAAAAAAAATAAAGAGAAAAAAGGAGTCAATCTAACATTTAATAGATTTTTATTTTCCTTCCAGATTACA
>CAUYQG010058306.1:0-15696 GCA_963574415.1 Tarsius wallacei
AGTGCAGTGGCCGTTCCCAGCCACCGCAGCCTCGACCGGTGATCCTTCCGCCTCAGCCTTCAAAGTAGCTGGAACTACAGGCGTGCGCTACCACACCTGGCTAATTTTTTGATTTATTGTAGAGATGAGGTCTCACCAAGTTGCCCAGGGGGGTTTCAAACCCACAGGCTCAGGCAATCCACTCACCTCAGCCTCCCAAATCACAGGATTACAGGCTGAGCCAGGTCTCCACTTTTAAAACATACTAGGAAATTCATGATTAGTGGAATCAGCTGAGACAGTTATTAGTTATACCTGAAAGGTATTGTATAGGCTTTTCTCTGCTCTCAGAGACAAATCTCCAGAATACTTCTGAGGGAGTATTTTCTCTTTTCCTTCAATGGAGTGATAAGTTTTGTGCAAAGCAGACCTCTGGCCTGAGTTAGAGAAATCATATATTGTTTGTCCAAAGTAGTAAACTCCATCTGAAATAAAATGCTAGACTAGAGATTATTTTGTGATGTTATATGTATATTTTTTCTTAACTATTTAGCAGACTTTTCTGAGAATGATGAGTGTTCCCTCTACAGAATACTCTAAACATGTTTTCTCAGTGGAAAAATAGAGAGAGATCCAGGGTGGAAGATGGAACATCTTGCTTTTGAAGCATCTCTGCTTAAGAGTCCATAGGAAATAAATTACATTTCCCAGGGTTCTGATTTGATTTTTAATAACTTGCTGGCTTTGCAAAACAAGACACTCAGGAGAAAGTGCATGTGAATAGACAGAGCTCTACATTTTTAAAAAATCTGTTTATTTCTTTGGGGATCACAATAAGAACATAGGTCTAATTTAAATAAAGCCAAGGAAGAAGAATTTTCTCATGTTCCTCAGAGGTTTTTTGTTAAAGATATCAGACACTTTGCACTCTGAGAGCTGTAACCTCCTCTCTGTGAGTCTTTGAAAGAGATGTAATGCAGAGACCACAGACATGTTTATTTCTATTATCCAGTTACTTCTAATATTACTTGCAATTGTTTTGGCATAAGAGTTAGAAATCATGAGAACGCCTAGCTAGAAATAACAGAACATACACAAGGATACAACACAAATAGAACAAACAAAAGGATTTAAAAAGATAAAATCTCCCTCTACTATAACTATGCTTTTTTGCGAGGAATGCTATTGAGGTGACAAATGAAAGTAATTCTTACCTGTTCCTATATAGCTGGGCAGTGACATCTCTTGGCTATGTTCTAGTGTTTAGCAGCTGCAAAGCTTGCTTTTCCCCTGAAGCAGTAGAGGGTGCTATGCTGACAGAGTTGAAGAGATGCTAAGTCTCTAAGCAAGACCAGGGCTGAGGGTCTGACTGCCCTCTCTCTTCAAGCCACTTGCTTTTCCCAAAAGAAAGGAGAAGGGGAGAAAATGAGTGCAAAAGCCTTGCTAAAAGATATAGACAAAATATTAAGTCTTCAAAGAACATGGGAAATAGTCAAATTTTGTTAAAATTCTCATAAGGTTTGGTACTTTGAAGTATTTGGCAGAAGTCGAGGGTATGACAAGCTTTAAGACATTGCATGCTTTATCATAAGCTTAAGACATTATCCAACTGGTGCAATGACTCATGCCTATAATCTGAGTACTTTGGGAGGCTGAGGCAGGAGGCTTGCTTGAACCCAGGAGTTCGAGACCAACCTGGGCAGCATAGTGAGACTCCTCTTCTTTAAAAAGAAAGAAAGAAAGAAAAAAAGAACTAGTTGGGTGTTGTGGCCCTCACCTGTAGTCCAACTATTCAGGAGACTGAGGCAGAAGGGATCACCTCCTGTAGTCCCAGCTATTCAGGAGGTTCAGGCAGAAGGGATCACCTGAGCCCAGGAGTTAGAAGGTTAGAAGCTTCTGTGAGCCTTGATCATACCACTGTAATCCAACATGGATTACAGAGTGAGACTCCAGTTCAAAAATTAAAAAAAGAAGAAAAAGATTGAGACATTATCTGTTTGAAAGCAGAGGGCAAAGTTCTGAGCAGAGTGATTCCTGAAATTGGAGACTTTTGACAGATGATGAAGTAACTTCTAGAGTTTTATTACTGCTTTTTCTTGCTCTTTGAGTAGTTTATATATTTGGTGACAGTACAGATTTTACTGATATAGATTTGGAATATATTTTGACAAGACTATCCCATGCTTCTTTTAGCAGCATACATTTTAGAGCAGGTCAGCCCCTTGGGGAGCCATTGAGTACAATCTTAATGTTTTTTTCATAAGGAAATATTGGCCCCAAGAAGTTAAGTGACTTGTCCAAACCTACCAGTCTGTTAGTGGCAAAGCCAGGACTAGAATCCACAGAGTTACTATCCATGTTCTGAAGCTCTATTTTGCTACTCTGCTTTGAGTTTCAGTATTTTATATTCTGATAGTACATAATCATAATATATTTGTAGATCATTTTATCTTTCAAAGCAATTTACGTTCATTATCCCACACTTATGCACCATAATATCCTTTGAAAACCTTCGTTGATTTGCTGAAAAAAGACTTGCCCAGTTTTGTGACAGGCTGATAGAGAAGTAAGCATCTTTTTGCAGTTCTGTTTACAATTCAGTATCCATTTACACCTAGTCAATCTAGTTTTCTTCCATTCACTCACTTTTACCTGCCTGTAAACTCCCATCTTAGCAACTGATTTTACTATTTTATGTGAATAGTAGAGTAAAGTTCAACTGACTCAGAGTAGGGAGATTTGACTGGATTAATGGGATTGTGTAACACCTTCACTTTGAGTGATGGTGTGATGAACAAAAAGTTTGCCGACACTACCGATATTTGACAAGAAGGTGAAAAGTTCAGTGGCCTGGAGAAGTCCCTTAAGTGTTCTCCTCAAGTCTGACACCTGAGGAACACTTTCAAATTATCTGACAGTTGGGATGGTGCCTTGTTGAGTCTCTAAACAGTGTCTACATGTCTATGTATCTCTTTTGACACACGTTCCCTAGTTCACTTAAATGGGAAGACAAAAGGTCTGGAGAGCTATTTGTAGGGAAGTTGATGGAAATAGGACCCATCAGGTCTAGGTTCATGTCATGAAAGTATATATTTTGAACTCCTAGTTTGCCTTTCTTGGATGACTTGGGGTAAAGAAACATCACCTTAAGTTTTCACTGCAAAGCTAAACTTGGAAACCATTTTTGGGATGCAGGAAGTATCTGGGCAAGAAAGCCTCAGAGAAGCCCTGAGAACTACTTATTCAACAAGAGGAGAAGGTTGAGAGAAGGGAACCTACAAGTATCTGGCAGGAAAGAGGGTCTTCTGTGTGCATAAACCACTATACACTTCCCCCAAAAGGGAAAATTCACAGGAGGATAATGCCTGTAACATACTGACAAAGTTGATGGAGGACATGATGTTGTTCACGCTGTTATCACTCTAGGTAGCACCCATGAAGCTCAAAGGAGATTTTTTTCTGATTGAAGAGAATACCACTTTATTTAGCAGGTAGCAAACTATGAAAACTACTATGCCAATAAAGGACATGGGCTAATAACATAAATAGACTTCAGGAGGGTTTTGTAAATTATGTATATCCAATGGATTAATAAAGGAAATTATTATATTATTATAAAGGAATAATTTTTACTTTATCTCTCATTTTCAACCATACCCTTGGATTTGTAGAGGTTTTCTGTATTTAATATGTACTTTAATATAAATATTAATACAAAATAATACCCTCTAGCAGATTGCTTATTCGTGTTTATTTCAGTGACAGAATACAGTACCTACCCACAACCCCAGGAGGGAGAACGGGATGTTTGAAAAGACCCAAGGTTTTGGAGCCAGGCAGACCTGGCTGTGATCCCAGCTCTGCTAACTCAGAGCTGTATAATTGTGAGCAAGTTATGTTAAATTGTTGGATCTTGTTTTCCTCATTTTAAAAATAAAAACACTAATATCCACCTTGTACTATTGTTGTGATTTTTAAATTAAAAATATATGTCAATGAACTTCGCAATTGATGGCCACATTATGGACACTCCTTGAGTCTTTGTCTCTTCCTTCCATTATAAGTTTTGTTTTTTTTTTACTGTCTTCAGAAAATGTTTCAAGACTTATTCTTCTAACTTCTTGTTTGGAAGTTAGTTATCTCCTGAATATATTTGCACAGAAACAGACTACTCACTTAGACTTCAAAAGGCACATCATTATTACACATCTTTGGCACATGTATAGTCTCGTTTTTAAATTTCTTGAGTAATCTGGTTGATTCTGATATTGGCTATCAACAGCATTGGTTTAAAGGCAGGTCATATTGGTTGATACATTGCAACAATGAATTGAGGAAACAATTTCCTTGCTAAAAGTTTTGGCAGTCTTACTTTTTTCTGAAGTGGGTGGTGAGGGAAGAAATTATTCATGTGATATTGTTTCTTGGAAATATGGTACTTCTTAGGAATAACTTATGATACTAGATGATCTAAGCACTGTGACACTTCTTAAATAACCAAAACTTGATGATACCCATGAAAACTACAACCCCCACAAGATATAGTATAAATTAAATGACACTATATGCCTTGAATGGTTGAGCTCAATCCACTGGTCAATTTCAAAATTACCTCATTTCGAAGGGAATCTTTACTGTTACTTTATTTTCCCTCCAAATTTGGCAATATGATTTTTTGAGCTTATTGATAATATATCAGATAAATCAAAAGTAGTTTCATATCAGAAGGAGACATGTGTTGCCCCTTGCTCCCCTCTAGCAAATTAGTTGAGACTTTTCAGTCTGATCAACATCTTTTTAACCTTGTAAGGTTACAAGTATTAGAATCATGTTTATCACCTGTAAAAAAGTCTGACAGCAGTGTTTGGTTTTTTTTTTTTCTTCTCTACCACATCCTCTGATAATGATTTCCATGGGCTGGAAATACTGGGAGGAAAGAACTATTTAGTCGAATTTATCTTAAATGAAACTGATAGCTTCACTAGTGATCTCATAACCTCAAAGCACTTTACAAACTGAGTAATCATTGAAGATGCTAAATATAGTAAATACAATGTTTAAAACCTTCACAAATAAATCCATATATAAATCTTATTCTACCACAAAGTAGCTTTGCTTTTGATGTAACTTTTAAAATCATGGATTTTTTTGATGGAGGTATTGAGTTGGGTTTTTTGTTTGTTGTATTTTTTCCCTATTATGTAATCTAGACCTCACTCTCTTATTAGTCATTTTATTACATGTGGGAACAAAACACTATTATGATTGGAGTTAGGGTCCGGGTGCCCCAAGGTCTTCATTTAATTTCTAGCTCAGTTAATTAGTAAATATCTCACTTCCAATTTTAAAATAAGAATAACATTGCCAGGAAAAATGGTGTGTACCTGTATGGTGTGTCCCAGCTACTTTGAAGGCTGACATGGGATTATTACTTCAGCCCAGGAGTTTAAGTCTGTAGTGTGCTTTGATCACTGTGACTAGCACTCCAGCCTGGACAACATAGTGAGACCTTATCTCTTAAAAAAAAACAAAAACAAACAAACAAACAAACAAAAGAATGAGAGCATTTCCTTTACTTGTAGACTTGTAGAGATTTTCTAAATATAACATTCACATTACTATTACAAAATATAGGCTTTTAAAAAATACAATGGGCATAGTTTTGTTTGCACTCAATAAGGTTAAACTTTATGTAAGTGTATATGTGCTCATTAGTTGGAATTTTTTTTAGTGTAGTCACAGACATGGATAGTTCACAGATTATAATTTACAAATGTATTAAGAAAGAATAATTGCAGGATAAAAATTGTTTAAAAGTCACCATTTCCTTCATTCATTAATACCAGGGATTGATTTCTGAAGTTACATCCTGAAAATAATTGGCTTCAGGCATGAGAGATGTGATTGCATGTCTTCTCCAATGAAACTGTGTCACAGCTGGCCTGTTCTCTGCAGGCTTTTGCGGTGGTTGTTGTTGAACCCAACCCTGGGTCAGCTCAGGAAAGGAAGCATATTCTGGAATGGTATTCTTTTTTTAGTCAATACATTTTGTTGCAGAGGCCTAAGCAAATAATCAACTAGAGCCTCATTTAATATTTTCAAAGAGTGAATTTCCCTCATGCAACTGAAACATTTTATTCTATAATAGCAATACCCAGTTTTTTTTCATATTCATAAATAACAAAGTGGATGAATATATACTCTCCTAAGACATCAGAGATACTGATGGCTTTCACCACCTCTGTATTCAAACAGGACTAAGCACTTGGGGACTAAAATCCTGAGAATGAGAGTAATACCCCACACTACCTATGCACAGCACTTGGTCCAGTCATTTAACTTAATAACTTTTCATGAGAGTAAGGTCATTATGAAATATGTTGGGTTTTACCAAATGCTATTTAAAAAGCCACATAAAATAGTCTATGAGGTCATCTCTGTAAAGAAGATCCCTCCACCCTTCCCTAATTCATTGTACTCCACGCCCTACCCCCCATCTCTCCTCTGCACCAATCCAACTAACTCATCAAAAGTTTAACTTTCCTTTCCAAAAGCCATGCACTTGAAATTCCTATTCTTAGTTGTGTGTATTTTGGTTTCCTCTTTGATTTTCCTTTTCTTCCAGGTTTCCTGTTGATACCAACATGGATCTCAAGGGCTTCCCTTTGCTTCTTTTGGAAAAAAAAATAAAGAAAAGAGACTCATTTAGAGCCTATAGGGTGGAAAATAACAGTCATGAAAAGGCAGCAACGGCATGCAACAATGCAGAGACAGAGCCTACCTCTTTCATCGACCTCCTCCCTGGTAGGGCATTCCTTTGGAACAGAAACCAACATCCATTCCACAGAGATTGGAGAATTGTGAGCCTAAATGATAAAAGGTTGAGTCATAAGTTATCAAAGTGCAGATTGCTCTTTAGGCATACTAGCCATTTTTTCTTCCCCCTTAGCTGTTGGAATTTGATTCATTTCCTTTTTTTCTACTTTTGCTCCCTAGTCTAGAATTCTGAGTTTATATGTAAGAGGGCTCAATATTTGAGTTGACCCCAAGGCTTCTAAGGGTTACAGTCATAGCTCTGTGAGGGTGAACAATAGCTATTGCAGAGATGCCTCAGATTGAGCCCATGTAGCTGGGCTTTGAGAAGCCCAGTGTGGAATCCAGAAACGAAGGCCATCTTGGGGTAATGCTACTATGGTTTCAGTTTATGCTGATTCCAAAAGTGTTTCTTACCACCCATTTTCTCCATCTGCCTTTCACAGCAATGGTGTGAGGACAAAGCAACTAAGTGATCAGAAATGGCAGGATGAGTTTAGTGAAACATCAATCCTCAATAGGTTTTTGTCAAAGCCCTAAAGAGACTTTTCCAACCTAAACTGCTCTTGTTGTTCTTCAACCAGGTTTCTGGTATCTTCAGGCACAGTGTATGCAAAGCCCAGGCATCTTTTATGTCCTGTTGTCTATAGATCTCTATGGCTGGGAAGTCACAAACTGCCCGCTTTCTGATGGTCCTTTTTATTCTGACCCAGAAAGTGGGCTTATGCTCTGTAAGTTGGGGGAACTCCAGATGGTACAGGAGGAGAGGGTCTTGATTGATGATCACTTCCTCTATTCCTTGAAATTACCCTGCTTGTTCAAGAAATGTGATTGTTGAATAGAGAGGTGTCTTGCTTGGGCTTGCTTTTGTGTGACGGGAATTCAGCTTTTCTGCTTTGGAAGCCTCAGTTGAGATGTAGGTGTGTAGCAAATGGAATGGGTGGAGGCTTCTCACTAATGGGGAAGGCATCTTTGAAACAAGCTGAGATGTGGATCTGGGATTCTGGGAATTAAATAATTCTTCCCAGCACTGAACTTTGATGGGAGGATACTTTGATATCTGTGGTTGCAGAATAAATATGATTCACTCAGAGGATTCTGCATTGCAATTGAATAAGCCAGAAAAGGCAAATAAATATATGAAAGATCAGCCAGGCATGATGGCTCACCCTTGTAATCCCAGCACTTGGGTTGGCCAAGGCAGGAGGATTGCCTGATCTCAGGAGTTCAAGAATGGCCTAGACAACATAGTGAGATCTCGTCTATATAAAAAGTAAAGAAAAAGAAAAATTAGCCAGGCATGGTAGCACACAACTATAGTCCTAGTTACTCAGGAGACTGAGGAACAAAGATCACCAGAGCCAGGGAGGTCAAGGCTGCTGCGAGCCATGATTGTGCCATTGCATTCCAGTCTGGGCAACAGAATGATACTTCAACTCAAAAAAAATTTTTTTTGAAAAATTTTCTGTAGATAGTTATCTGTAGTTTCAGAAGAATTCTCAAGGACGTCAATTAAAATCTTCAGGAATATCATCTCATTTTTGGCTATGTTAATGTAGCCACTATGCATGCAAGTCTTTGATTCAGTGGTAAATCTGAACTCTCCTAGATGTAAGCCCTTGAAAAGCTACACAAATCTTCCTGTGCCGCGCTCATATCAACTGTAAAATGAGGGAAAATAATATTACATATTGCACAAGATTGTCTTAATGTTTATTAGATTATAATACTTAATATTATTTGTTTTGGAGCCAAGCAGTACCCTCAATGTGTGATTTTTATTGTCATCATCATCCACTATCCTTATTTGCTATGTTGTGAAATAAGGAGCTTTGATTCCACCAAGGAAGAAATTCAAGACTTAGGAAGGATACATAAAGAAATACATTGAGGTTTTTAATTATCTTCTAGGAAGCCAATCAAGAACAAATCGTGGCTGGGCATGGTGGCTCATGCCTGTAATCCCAGCACTTTGGGAGACCAAAGCATGAGGATTGCTTGAGCCCAGGAGTTCGAGATCAGCCTGGGCAACATAGCGAGATCTCATCTCCACAAAAAAATAAATAAATTAGCCAAGCATGGTGGTATGCACCTGAAGTGTCAGCTATTTGAAAGGCTGAACTGGAAGGACTGCCTAAGCCCAGGAGGTTGAGGCTGTGGTGAGCTGTGATCAGGCTACCGCACTCTAGTCTTTGTGACACAGTGAGACCCTCACTGGGAAAAAAAAAAAAAAAGACTGAATCTTCATGACAAGGTTTTACTAGGCATTTCGGTACTTTTAAAGGGTCAGATAAATAAAGTCATAATTAGCAACAGCTGTTATAGGAGGTGAGCAATGGCATAGATATCAGGAGACTCCAGTCCTAAATCAGTTACTATCTAATCTTGCTGAGCCTCAACTAAAGAAAAATTTGGAAATGAAAATATAAAAATTTAAAGGATGAATTAGGTGATATCAAAGGTTCCTTTCGCCTCTATGATTCTACGCATTACTTAATACTTTATGCAGAATGTCTGTTTCCGCAAACTATCACTCATAGCCCAAGATTAGGGTCATTTTTGTATTTTGTAATAAGGCAGCTGAGTGCAGAGATGCTGAACCACTTGCAGAGTTTATCCCTCAACCTGTATTAAGTCCAGGAATGATTTCATGCAACTTATGGTTTCTCTTCGCTTTAGCCATCAAATTTTTAGATAAACCATGGAGAGATGGCTTAAGTGGGCATATGTATTTTGCTATAGCAAATATATTCAAAGAGGAACTAGTGAGTCCTAAAACTAAATTTTAAAAAAGCATATAAAAACACAGAGTTAAAAATTAAAGTTATTTTCAAAGTTTTGCAGAGATGAGTATCAAAGTCATATCTCTAAACTTTTATTTTAGGCACTATAAAGAATTCTATAAATAAGCAAGAGATTATTTAAAAATGAAGAAAAGTATGCTCAAGCAATTATATATATATATATATATATATATATTTTTTTTTTTTTTCTTTTTAAGACAGGATCTCACTCTATCACCCAAGCTGAAGCACAGTGGCGTGATCATAGCTCACTCCAGCCTCAAACTCTTGGGCTCAAGCAAACCTCTTGCTTCAGCCTCCCAATTAGCTTGGACTACAGGCATGTGCTACTGCTTCCAACTAATAAAAAAAAAATGTAGAGATGGGGGCAAGCTTCACTGTTGTTCAGTATACAAGCAGTATTTTTGACCATAAGATAACTCTGGCAATGAGACAAATTTTGAAAACTTAACAACCCTAAAACGGACTTAGATTTTTTCTTTCAATAGATAGAACCCCATCAAAGAGGTTTTGGATATTATGCTAGTCAATGAATCAGATAGAAGTCCTATGGCTATGTGTCGGGCTGCCTGTCATATTTCAGAGAACTATGCTCCTAAGAGCAGTGTGGTGCTGGCACAGAGATGAAAGACAGAAAAGGTTACTCCCCAGTTTCTGCTTCTTTGAACCTGACTCAGAATAAAAAGGAAGCAAAAAAAAAGAGAACTGGCCAGGCATAGTGGCTCAAGCCTATAATCCCAGCACTTTGAGAGGCCGAGGAGAGAGGATTGCCTGAGCCCAGGGGTTCGAGACCAGCCTGGGCAACTTGGTGAGCCCTCATCTCTACAATATATCAACAAATTAGCCAGGTGTGGTAGCGTGCACCTGTAGTTCCAGCTACAGGAAAGCTGAGACGAAAGGATCACCTGAGCCCAGCAGGTCAATGATGGGGTGACTGTGAGCATGCCACTGCACTCCAGCCTGGACAACAGAGTGAGACTCTGACTCAAAAATAAAATTAAAAAAGAGAACCAATGGTGAGATCCAAATTTTCTTCCATATGCTAACAATATTGACTTACATAGCATAATTATGCCCAGATAGCTATCGTGACAGGGCATAGAAATTTCTGACTTGTATAATTTAATATGTATTTTTAAAAAAACAAAACAGCAAAGAAAACGAAATCTGTCACAACATGACTTTAGCATGTTGGGTGTTGAAGTAATTCTGCCATAAAAAGTCATAGTTTCTCTGTTCTTTTCTGCTTAGACTGTATCTTAAAGACTAGGTTTTGTGTTGCATAACATTTTACAGGTGATCCTGACATTTAGTATCCCAATCAGAAAGTATGACTAGGTTATGGGGGTCTAAAGATAATCCCAAATTATTTGAATCCTATGAAAAGTTTAACCAGCATAAAGAAGTTGAGAAATGACAGATGCTTTCAAATATGTGAAGAACTTATTTTTTTAAATACATATTTTAAAAGACAAAACAAATGAAATCAGAAAGACAGATTTTTAGGTCACCATAGTAAAGCTCTTACTAAGAGTTAAAACGCCATAGAAAGGGACAGGCAGCCATGTGAGGTGGTGAGAATCCTGTTATTGATAGGAAATGGACAGAAGCCAGGTGATTGTCAGTTATAAGTAGGCTTTCCATTTTACCTGGGAATTTGGAAGGGGAAAGAAAGCCACCAATTCTACCATGATTAGAAAACTGAGTTGAGGGTGAAAAGCAATATGATACCTGGAATTTTTATATACCGGTTACTTCTCTTTAAATCCTTAATGTGGAAAGAATGAAACCATTTTAGAACTTTAGAGCACAGAATGACTTGAATGCAGAATGACTCTGAACATTGCACAGAGACAGAATGTCCCAAATTGAGACAGCATCTTTTGAAAAAATTGTCATCTCCTGGGCTAGAATGGGAATAGTAATATTGCCCTCTCATTTACCTCACAGAAATGTTGTGAGCATGCTTGACTCAATGTTTTTAAAGGGCTTTGGATAGCTGCTGTGGTTAATGTGTCACTCACTGCAAAGCTCTCAGAGGCAATTATTTTGATCAGAATGTCACTCAGAATCAGAAGGCTATCTTCATGAGTCACTTGGAGTGTCATTCAAATTTGTTAAATGTTGTCAAACATTAAAAAATAATATTTAGTGTAGCAAACAAAACACCTGGTTTTATGTCCAAATTTAAAATCTTTTTTTCTTTTTCTAGAAAAAGAAAATGTTGCCTAAACTGAGGTCCAAATTACTTTACTTTTTATATTTTCAAAAATATGAGTGGCTTCAAGTCAGGCCATTGAAAATGATACCCAGTTATTTAATTTTAAATTCATTTTGTAGAAAGCCTGCACCTCTGGGGAATGCAGACAGCAAAAGTAAGACCGTCACAAAAGCTGAATGTGAGTCAGGCTCGGTGGCTCAGCCTGTAATCCCGCCCTTTGGGAGGCTGAGGTGAGTGGATTGCCTGAGCCCGCGGGTTCGAGACCCACCTGGGCAACTTGGCGAGACCTCATCTCTACAATTAAAAAAATCAGCCTGGCATGGTAGCGCGTGCCTGTAATTCTGGCTACTCGGAAGGCTGAGGCGGAAGGATCGCCTGAGCCCAGTAGGTTGAGGCTGCAGTGGCCAAGAGCGGCCACTGCACTCCAGTCTGGGTGACAGAGTGAGACTCCAACTCAAAAAAAAAAAGCTGAATGTGCAAAACTGACTGGTCCATTTTAGCATAATGTGATTTCTTGGAGGACTGTCTGTGAGGCTCTTAGAGTGGGTCCTATGTTGGGTTATGGAGGAGTCAAGCTTGAATCTCCACAGTACACTGATTGAAGTAAAAGGTCAAGCAAGCGATGGGAAGAGCAACATCATCCCAGAATTATAAATTGCTCTTTGCCATGTGGCTTGGGAGTCACCATTCTTTGGCTTAATCCTGAGGGAGGTTGAACAGGGACATAAGACCAATGCATGACTATGAGTTAGAATAAAGACACTTCTGACTCTGTAGAACCCTGAAATTTACAGATTGTCACCAATTATTCTAGAACTTGTTACCCACAGTCTCAACATGATTTTTCAATAAAACTCAAACCTTAAAGGAAAATTGGATTCCAAAATATAGATCATATCTAGATGACATTTCTGTCCACAGGCCTATGTGTACATTAGGATCCGTGCAAAGAAGTTAAAAAAACAAAAAAGTTTCAAAACCATTAAAAAAATATATGGTGAAACTAGAGCACTTAAAATAGCATGAAGGGAAAAAAGAGAAGTTGATGGATAGATGAGTCATTGACCGGTCAATGTGGTAAAAGGCTAGATCTTAGCTGATGGTTCTCAGTCCTAGTTTGCCAATGCTGTTGTGGAACTTGGCAAGAAGGCCCTCCTGGGAATTACAGGTTTAGGAACATGCTGTTGCTTAGATTAACTTCCTTCTCTACCACTCTTCTCAGCAGTAACCTTTTAGAAAAAGGCAAACACAAAGAAACCTCTCAGGTAAGTAATATTGAGGACACAAAAATATCTCAGTCTTGATTTAGAGCTTTATTTATGGAAGTAGTAAAATATGTGATATGGAGCAAAATTATAGCCTTTAGGATTTGCTTTCTTCCCAGGCTGAAGTGCAGTGGTGCAACCATACCTCACTCTAACCTCAAATTCCTAGTCTTAAGACATCCTCCTGCCTCAGCCTCTCTAGTAGCTGGGACTACAAGTGTATGCCACCACGCCTAGCTAATAGGATTTGTTTTCTAGGTCTTTTTGTCAGGGCCCATATTTTACGTGGGCAGAGTGCTTCATTTGATCAGGAGTTACAATTCCATTTGTGGATATATTTACTTACCAGCTGTATTTCCCAAACAAATTGCTTAACCATTGAGGAACTTGGAATTTTCTCAGATATAAAAGAACAGTTGCCTTAGATCAAGTTCTTTAGGAAACAGACTCTGAGATGGAGATCTGAGTGCAGTAAGTTTATCGGGGAGTGCTCTTAGGAATGCCTGGGAGGGAGGGAAAGATGCAGAGGGATACATTAAGCTAGAACTCATTTGAAACAGAGTCCTTAGTAGATCTATCAGCTCTGGAACTGGGACAGCCCTTCAGAGTTGTCTAGAACTACAAAGGGGTCAGCTTTTAGGCATTTACACGTAGCTTTGGCCAGTTATAGGGTCTCCCCCACCCCAAGGAAAAGGTGTGGTTTCGGGCAAGAGGTCTGTTCTCAGGTCAAGGCAGTTCTTAGGAAAGGAGCAAGCTATGAGTTGTCCTCAAGCAACATCCAGAAGTTTGGGAAAATGAGTTCATCTGAAGTCTGGCTCTGGGCCGTGTACCATGGCACCCACCACCATAGTCACAGCATTATTTTTGATATTAAAGTCTGCTATGTTAAAGTATTTTGCAGCCACTGAAATGAGGCCTTTTTTATATTTGGCTATCCATGAAATGTATTCTCTTCTGTGAATACTATTTCTCTCCCTATCGAGAGTTTAAGAATTTTTCCGCACTTTTCTGTCGATTGAGGCAAAATAGTTTTATTCTTCTAGTATTATAGTTTCCATTAGTTCTCCTTTTCAGACAGAGAAACACCCTATGATGATTTATTTTGCCTTTTGTGGCATGTAAAAAAATCCATAAATATAGTCATTATGGAAGACTTGATGAGTTTGTTTCTCCTGTCAGTTTTCTTACTATTAATTCCAATTTTCATTTTCTTCTTCTTACTTCCTTTGTCTCATCCACAGTTCATTATTCTTCCAACTGGAGAGCCAATAACATGCCCCTTTACAATTTAATATTCATAAACACATTTCTTTACAAAGAGGAGATTCTCTTATATCTATATTCAAAATCCTATGCCCTGGGGGAACTTTATATCACAATGCAAATAAGCGTTGATATAACTGAAGGAAGTGTGAGCAATGAGTTAGTGATGAGGTTAGGGAGTGAGTAGGTAAGTGGTATGTGATTAAGAGATGATTGTCACAGACCAGTGTGTGATGAAACCAGTGGAAGGGAGTATGATGACCCAGCCTTAAATATCTGACTTAGGAAGTTACACACGTGTCTGGGCTTTTCAAAAATTTGTGTGTCATTGGTCAGTATCTTAGATCAGCTTATTCAGTGAATAACAACTATGTCAAATGGAAGTGAAACATATAAGATTGGAAGAGGATGAAGGAAAATTTTTCAAATGCAGTAAAGGAAAAAGAAGAATGGTAGCTATTTCAAACCCATAGGGGACCAGCCAACATATTCTAATTCCATTCTTTATATATGAACAACTTGCTATCTTTGGTCCTAAAGGTAAAACAAACAAATAAACACAGCAGCATCATGTTCTCAGTCACGGATTTGTCTTTCTCACCTCCTGGGACAAGTCCTTTCTCATGTTCTCTCTGGCTAAGTCTGAGTTGAGCATGGAATGACTTTGCCACTGGTCCTGGTTTGTTCTACTCTGGGAATGGTAAGATTCTCTAACTTTTTCTTGACAGTTGCAGATCCAGTTAGTCACTTCTCTATGTGTTCCTATAGTCTTCCTTGGAGATTTGTATTATAGCACTTAGGACACGCTATTGCAATGCTTTATTTCATATAACAAACACTTGCATAATTTCTACTATGTGCCAGGCACTAAGTGATTTACAAATGATTATTTTTCTGACCCTTATCACAACTCTATGAAGGTAGGTTCTACTATTTTCATCAATTTACAGATAACAAAACTGAAACATAGATAATTAAATGGAATCAAATACATTTTCTTTGATCTCAAAGCTAGAAAGAAGATGGGCTAGGATTCAAACCTAGGGAGTCTGGCTCCCCAATATATGCAGTTAACTACTGTGCCATGTGGACTCTCTGTCATTCACAATCTTGTCTGTTATACTCTCTAAACTTAGAACTCCCAACTTCTCATGGCAATATTTACTTTTTTAATGATAATATAATACATGTCCTTTCAAAAAATCAAGTCAAGCCGGGCTCGGTGGCTCAGCCTGTAATCCCGTGCCTTTGAGAGGCTGAGGTGAGTGAATTGCCTGAGCCCGCGGGTTCGAGACCCGCCTGGGCAACTTGGCGAGACCTCATCTCTACAATAAATCAAAAATCAGCTGGG